>OMNV01025942.1:0-29128 GCA_900303265.1 Brotula barbata
TGAAGTGGATTTTTAACAAACCCCAAACTGATGATACAACAACAACAACATGGCCGAATTTGTGGTGTTTGTTCTCCCTTTCTCTCTCTCTCATTATCTCCTTATTTGACCTTTCTATTTAATATATTTATATATATTTTATATTGATATTACTCTTGTGTTTTATTGTATGGCACTGTGTAAAACGTTCAATGCCAACTATACTTCTGTTTCTCTTAAAACATTTAGAATATAAAGCAAATTCACAAACAGGTTTCCTGGTACTGTAAAATATTCTGGGAAAATAAAGAAACCACTATCGAATTATAATCTGACAGGAAGGACGGAACAGTTTCATGTTTCTGGATGAGGCACGTTACCCACTTGAATGTTATTCCTGCCATGTCGAGCAGCCGTCTGGCAGCTTTCATCTCTGTGCTGTCATGGTACTTATCAGAGAAGTAGATCACTTCCTTAATACCTGGACAGATGATGAAGGGAAGCAGAGGTTAGAAAAAGTTATTCCTTATTCAGTTTATCCTGAAAATCATTTACAAATATTCAAACACCAGGACATTACAGGCCAGCCCTCATGAAGGGATTATTTAATTACATTTGCCTGTTTATGTAAAAAAGTACAGTAAGAATGGGAGCACGTCATTCCTTATTATTATTATTATAACATAAGCTAAAAATTCCATGCAATTACTGTGTTTTCATCCAAAAAAAGCCACAAGTGTGAATTTAGGAGCCAGACTATTGCAGAACTTTGAAATGTGAAAATCGTTGAAAAATGTCACGTTGACGCTGATGTCACACATGGCGGTGATGATCGTTTATGATCCGATCTGTTTTACATTTGTTACGTCTGTGACTTCGCTCTAACTGACTTCAGAGAGTCGTGGCTGCTACATTTAACTTGGCGGTATTCGGAGTAAAACAGCCACCACGCATGCAGACTCTTGTGGATGAGAGATGCTGATAAGGATCACCCAGTAACTGAAGAGTAAAACTATCCCCTCCGTGTATTTACTTTGTACTGTCTGGTCGAGGCAGAGCACAGATAAAAAGGAGTGTGTGCAGGATTAAGGGTTTTCATCCATGCTCCTCCATCAAATAAAATAACACAGCTAGCACAGCGGGTGTGTGCACTGGGCAGAGCCTATTAACCTGCTCAGAGCAGGCAGGGAACGGCACAAAACATCATTAAAAAAAAAAAGAAAAAATTTGAATTCTTGGGCAGGCACCAAAATTTAATGGGTCCTCTCCTCAGACATGTCCGCAAAGATCTGTCAAAATGTATGAATAACCTTTAAAAATCTCCTCGATGAACATAATACACCCGGAGAGTCAAAGAGCAACAGTGTAATAATCATTTTGTTATTAAAATGCAGGATTTATGTGCAATCAAAATGACATAATCATATAAATCATGTAAACCCACCCATCAGCTGTTGACAACCACACACTCCTCTCCAGCACATTTCTAGGTTGCTAGTCCAGATTTTCCGTCCTCATCATGAATTCGCTCTTCCAGCAGACACACACACACACACGGAGAGAGGCAGCAGTCTGCAGTGCAGCCGGAGCCTGGATGTTACAGGTCTAAGGCAAAGATGGTGGATTCGGGGGATTTCTACCCTTTTCGTGCCTGCAGATTCAAGCTATTGTCTGAAGCTGACGGGGGCTATTGTAGAGATTCAGAGGTTGGATGACTGAACGTTAAAGACTGGCTGCAGGCCTGAAAGTAAAATCCCTCTTTATTTCATTTAAAATGGGTCTGGCATGAGTCATTTACATTCAGCAGCGAAAACAAGGAGAAAAATGCTGCCAAGTTAATTCAAAGTGTATCTGCTGCCTGAGAACATGCAACACGGCCCTCGGTCTTCCCAGTGCGTCTCACATTTCCTCACTCTGCACGCATATATACATATTTGCAATTAAAACAGTTTAAACTTATCACACATAAGTCGACTGTATGTTTTAATCACGGTCTCTGGTGGAAGCTCAAGATTACAAACTTTTTTTGTAGGATTTCACTGGAAAGGCTTCTCTGAAAATGCAATGCAATTTGTGGAAATTTTCTATTTCATTATGGAAATAAAGTGCTGTGGAGGAAAATCAATTGGTTGCTGGACCTTGTTGAGTGATATTTTAAGCATGGGAAGAAACCGGACTGATAAAAACTAAACGGGGGGGGGAAAAAGGCAAACCAATAATATTTTGAGGATTGATTTTGTATCATGGAGGCTCAGAACAAGGTTTGGACACGCACACACAATGTAAAAGTTAGAGCGCGTGTCTCTTGTGTGTTTGTGTGTGACGCCCACCTGCCTGGATGATCAGCTTGGCACACTCGTTGCAGGGGAACAGAGCCACATACATGGTACAGCCCTTCACGTCAGCACTGTTTTTGTTCATGATGGCGTTCAGCTCTGCATGGCACACTGAGGAGCAGAGAGATTCAACACAAACACACTCATCAATACAATCATGGCTATCCACAACGCCGTGTGTGTGTGTGTGTGTGTTATATGCCTTTCTGGGTTTCTGTGAACACCCGTGTTAACAGAGCGATAGAAAAAGTACTAAAATTTTTACTCAAACAAACCTGGAAAATCTTTCTTTACAGGTAAAAGTACTGCATTCAAAATTTACTTATAAGTATTTGATGCAAACAATAAGTAAACAATTATTGTAAAGAATGGCTTCAGCCTTTGTTACAACATTTAAGTATCTTAAAAGTTATCGTTTCAAGCACAAGTTAGAGTAAAGCTTTGTCTTAGAAAAATAAACATATACTTTAAGTTTTATTCAATAAAACCTAACAAATCTCTCTCTCTCTCTCTATATATATATATACTGTATATACACACACAAGTATATATATATACTCTATATACACATACATACAGTGTATATATTCAATTCAATTCAATTTCAATTCAATTCAATTTTATTTATATAGCGCCAAATCACAACACAAGTCATCTCAAGGCACTTTACAGGTAAAGCAGTTCAATATATAGAGACCCAACATATATCTATAACCATTAACTGCTCTGTGCATACAGAAACATACATACATATTTAAAAATGTACTTTCTAATGTTATGTATAAAGTCTTTTTGAATATGTAGCCGTCTGTCTTGTCTTTTGTATTTCTATGTTGTATACATGTAAGAAAAGCACAAAAAAGAGACACTGATCACCAGAGTCAAATTCCATGTATGTGTGAACATACTTACCAAATAAAAAAGAAAAAAAAGAAAAGAGATTCTGATTCTGATCACTTATCCTCTAGCACCACCTCCTGGACTAAGCGTGACACTTCGGTTGGAATCCATGACGCCCTATGAGTTCCTGCTGTATGTTTTCAATGACGTGGCGTCTTGCATGTTAAGATACATTTCGTCACTGATTGAAGGAAAACTAAACCCAGACGTTTAATGATTGACACGAGCCTGAAAGACTTTAAGCTGTAGGCCATCTTTGACTGAATGTAGAACAAAAATGAAGACATGACTGACATAATGAGAGTTGATCAGTTGAAACAGTGAACAGAACACCAACTATACTGAGAGACAATTGACCTGAATTCCAATGAGAGACAGTCAGAGACATAGAGGTATTTTTACTACTAGTACTGCTTCTCGGGGGCGTTCCTACGATCGTAAGACATCACCGGCTTCGACCAGGGATTCAATCTGTAGAGGTGTTTGGGGTCATCCTCAACCTGCCAATTTTTGTGGGGATTGTAGTGACTAAACAGAGAAGTCAGAGAAATGTGTGGTTCACACTGTGTTGTTCCATTTAGCATTTTGCTCTAACAGCCGGCTTTTATGTGGTCGCCTCAGGTGATCGCCTCATAGGCATTCATAAAGATCGTCAGGGAAGAAATTGTTAAAGTATCCAGAAGCAAAAAGGGGGAAAAAATGCTGACAAATAAAACCGCTACAGCTGATAAAGATCCAAGAACTACGAAAAGGAAAAATACAAATAAAAAAACAAAGCTTTCGGGGAAACTCGGTACCCCACGGGCTCGTCTCTCTTCAATGCGTTTCCAAACACACGATGCAAATGAGGGAAAATTTAAAAAACTATACTCTAACTGTTCTTAGCAGTGCATAATCAACAGATCCTCCACTTAGAAGAAGCTGTTATGAAGCTGCCATGGGAGCCAGATGAGCAGCATGAGACTGGAAGAACATACAGTATTTGTGAGGACATCATTTACCACAAACAAAGAGTCAAGCAGAGTCAGAGGGGTTTGCCTGTGGTGACATGGGTGCTGTTGTGCAGTGCGAAAGTCAAAGCTCTCTCTGTGTGTGTGTGTGTGTAGACATCATCTCACCATAAGGATATTTAGTGTCCAGTCGGTTCTCAGCAGACCGAGCCCACGGTAGGTGGTCGTCATCACAACCATTAGGCATACCGTTGTAACCAATGCCAACAATCTTGTTCTCTTGGTTCACTATACAGGCACCAACCTGCAAAGAGGGGGAGGGAGAGAGAGAGAGAGAGAGAGAGAGAGAGAGAGAGAGAGAGAGAGAGAGAGAGAGAGAGAGAAACACTCATCATTAGACCTTTAACGTCAAGGAAATAGAAAAAAAAAACATGAACAAAACACCTCTGAGTGTCCTACAACAGCAGTAAATCTCTAAAGAATACTTCAAAAACGTACAGTACAGTAAAGTCCTGGTCCCCCTATCAAACCTGGTGCTTGTTGTTCTTTTTCCCAGCAGTCATTCTGACAGTAAATAGTGATGAAAGTCGGACAAATCCAGGCGTTATCAATGACATTAATTAGGGCTCCATTCCATTTAGTTTGAAGAGATCCTGGATCCAGGGGAGGTCCCACTAAATCCTGGACCCTTTAGCCTGTAGAAGCTGCTCTATTCTGATTTTTAATTTCCTGTATTTTCTGGTTGTATTCTAATAAAGGGACAGATAGCAGTGATAAAACATACAAATGTAATGGTGGACGAAGACTTTTGCACAGTACTGTGTATATTTTGATGATGTAAATAATGAATATATTTGAACGTGTGTATCTGTCTGTCTTGTCCTTGTAACAGCACAGAAAAGAGTCACCTACAACCCAAGTCCAATTCCTTGTATGTGTGAGCAGACTTGGCCAATAAATCTGATCCTGATCCTGATTCTTGATTAATTAATTATTAATTTCCTTGTCATATCTTAATACACGTTCCTCGTTGTGATTTGGGGAAAATATCTAATTACAACCTTTCTAACCGACACCTTGATGGTGATCCTACGGGGGCCCACAGCAGCCGGTGGGTTCTGAATCCGAGCCATCTGTTGCCACCCAAAAATGTGTAGATTATAGTTTCAGATTAATGGTGCCACGGTGTCTCTGGATCAAACATGAATAAGATCACAAAGTGCTCCAGATATTTGAAATTGGGTTCTTGTTAAGGGGATGTGGAGTCAAAAGGATTCATTTTTATGTAAAACACGTTTAAAGGACGAGTGTTCGCTGAAGCCCCCCTTCATATTAAACCTCAACCTTACGTGGCTCCTTGCCTTCACTTCACAATTACGATTATGAGGAAGCAGATCGTGAGATTGAACGAATGGATTTTCATAGGCTCCTCCCCCAACCCGATACATGTGATCTGTCACGAAGGAGCTTTTGAATTGAAAACACACCAAATAGTCAAAGCACTGTTTGGGTTTTGTGACTGATTATCATCTAAATACACTTCATGGACCACAGACACACACACACACACACACACACACCTGTGAGCTCGGGTCTTTGCTCCTCTGCGCTGACAGAAAGGCCACCGCCATAAAATACTCTGGCCATTCCAGGTAATCCTCTCGCTTCGATGTTGTGCTGCAACACATAAAAAAAAACAGACACACAGAGAGAGAGAGAAACATTATGTAAACCTGTGTGTAAAATAAACCCCTCGGGTCATTTTGGCTTGAAGTGTCTGTCCATTAAATGAAATCACAGCTCATTTCTGAGCTCTCCTGTTTCCAGGACGATCCAGGTCGTATTACCAGATGTGGAGACGTTCGTGTAATTGGTAGTGATTTGCAATAAGATTACCATAAGCGCATTCAGTGACACTCCAGAGGAACGTAGAAGAAAAGCTGAATGAGCAGAATCTTTTGTTAAAGCTTGAACATAAAGGCCTGCAGCAGGGGGATGGGCTCTAATTCAACACCATCTCCTCTCTGCTGTGCAGGTTTGTGCAGCGGATTCGCTAAGAAATGTGCTTCGGCTGGATTTTTCCCTTTTGGCATCTTTCAAACAGGTTCTCCCTGGGTTCATCCGAGCTGCAGTAACTCAGGTTCGCCTCGGGGCCTCCGCACACACAGCTCCTACAGCGCCTCGATGACGGCGTTTTGAGCCGTGTCAGGTGTGTTTTTGTCCACTTCACATGAACACTCTGGTCTTTTGTCAGATGACAGTCACTTGGTGAAATGTTGGAAAAGGACAATTCTTACTACAATGTTTATTATAAGCACTTCTATTGACAATAATAATAATAAATACACTCTGACAAACAACTGTAGAATCAAGGTTGATCACGTTAACATGCACACGACAAAACCAGGTTAAGCCTGTTAACCTGGTTAAGGGAGGAGCCGGTCTTTGAACACACTGTCAGTAACCTGATTTCTTCTGCCATCATTTCACAGCAGAAAAAGCAGTTTGGGGATTGCAGAAGCAGAGGAAGTTACAAAGATGGATTCCCGTTGTTTGGAATTATGAAGTTGCTGATGTGTTTAGTACGTCTACACCGCACCAACTGCTGCGTTTCTGCTCATCCAAACACATGAGATTGTTTGTTCACCGTCTTTCAAGTTGGACTGGATGTCTGTCTGTGCCGCTGATTCGATTTTAACTCAAGTTTCTTCTCTGTAGCCAACGTGACTAGTGAGACAGAAATCAGCTGTTCACTTTGGACCAGTCAGGTTGGGTGCAAACTTTCGAGTGCAGATTCTGTGATGAATTACCAGAATCCACAAATCACACGTGGGCCTACTTGGAGGGAGGTGGAGCGGAAACTCATTCAAATATAAATGAATCAATTTAATGAATCTTTGTATTGATTAGTACAGTAGAACCAAGTACCTCTGTGCAAACTAAAATATTTAAGTGCCACGTCAGCAAAAAAAAGAAATCATGTGCACTAGAATGAAATTAAGACATTTACAGTTTTTGCATGGAAATTTACTGATATCCAACTATGGACGTAGCAGCATGGACATGGGACAAATTAGGGGGAAACTCAGAAATATTCATCATAAAAAATGAAAAATAAAGCCACTTCTTTTGATTTTGAATTACCACCAAGCTGCCACCGGTGACAACGTGCAGAACTGTTTGAGAACCACTGGGTTAGAGCTTTAAAAGTTAGGTAGCAATGATTAAAGTGAAGATGACGTGAGAGGCACAATTGACACAAAATAAATCAAATCAAACGCCAGCCCGTCAACCCATTTCGGGATTAATGAAGTGACTTTTCTATTCACGAATAAAAGAATCATTTATATTAAATGTTAGCACGTTACCAAACCCAAATATAGCGTCGTCTTTCTGTTTATACACTAAGATATTGACTTAACGGTATGTCAACTAACAGCAAAATTCGACAAACATTAACATTTTAAGTGGATAGCAAACATTAGCTCGGTGTTTGAAGTTCAACTAAAAAAACTCCAAACTTACCCGTTAACGTGAACGGGCGTCGACCGTTGGTTTCCTTTTTCCATCGCACAAAATTAAGTAAAATTCTAAATGCAACCGTTCAGTTTTTCGACTGCTAGACACTCAGTGCCACACAGCTGAAGGAATGGAATAATCTCCCGCGCTGATTTGACGACTTCCGCCAATAGTAACAACGTCCGGTCAGCGTCCTTCATAATAAAAGCTCACGCAAACCGACGACATCGTCGAGGAACCACAAAGACATCTTACAGGCACATTACTCTGATTTCCCGATATCTGAGTATGACGTCTTGAATGACATAGTAATGGTCATAGGACTTTCGTTTCCACCTAGAATTAAACAGAGTTGTTTCTCTGGCTTTGCTTAGAAAATGACTTTCATCCATTGAAAAAGGTTTCAGTTTGGGCTGTCACGTGCACATTTCAGATAACGTTTACAGCACATTACAACTCCAAATATCATATCCATTTAAAGAACTAGCTGAATGGTAGGGCTGATACATTCAACTTTGTTATTTATGTTTCCTGTTAGTTTGGGTTTAATTTAAAGTAAATAAGGATTGATGCAACTGAGATATCATCACAATCTGATCTGCTTTGGATGCATTGTATGACCATTTACACTTTGACGCGTTTCCCTTATTGCAGCAACAAATCTGGGTACAGACTGAATTTTAGTGCAAAAATTTGTAAAAAAGAAAAAAAAGTCAATTCATGCATACTGCAAAACTAGCCTCATTATAAAGCCCAATCTAAACAGAGACACGGTTTATGTTTGCATGTATAAGCATTTAAGATAGACACACATATGATGCTTAAAAACAAATCTTAAATGAGTTCTTCGATTGAGGTTAATGGCAGAAACATTGATATTCCTAATATGTATGGTAATGTAAACATCAACACGTTAAGATGACTGGTAAACAATGTAGTAGGTTAATGGTGGATACATTCATTTGAGATCCATTTATGTATGACGGGGTGATGGTGAATAACATGCCATGGCTGTTGTCTAGAACGATCAGAGTTTATTTACATCGTGCAGTTGGAGTTTTCATTGGTCTAATTCACACTTCAAAGGTAGGACGTAATATTCGAAAAATCCCCTTAACATTTCAACATGTCCGTTAGATGAATGATGTTCTATTTGGTATTTTTACAGCAAAGAATGCTTACGTTTACTTAAGACAGGAGGATCATTCAGGTGTATTAACAAAACATTTCACAGCAGTCTAACAAACAGAAAAAGCAGACGAGTGACGATGTCAATATGATAAAGCCTTTCATTGATGGGGCCAGATAAGAGCACCAGAATTCTAAGTGGTTTGTTATAAAGAACTTTTTGATATACACTGACAATTTAACTCGAGAGAGTAATGGAGGATTCAGTGTTCTTAAGCAGACTGGACGTACTCTTCATCCTAAAAAAAATAAAAATAAAACAAAAATATCAATCAATCACACGCACACATACACACACTTAGTGTTCTGTACGACATGCACTTTTGCTTGTACTTTTAAGCATGCATGGATCTAGTATTAAATAGTTAAATAAATATATTAAAGTAAGTATGTTTGAATATAGTTAAGTATAGATAAAAAGTTATATACAGTTTGTTCAATAGTTTTTGTTTGATTCATACTTCTGTATCTGTGTTCTCTTGTGTTTTCATTCTGTTCTTGTTTGTGTCTCTGCTCTGGATTTTGTCACTGTTTTTCTGCCTGTGCTTTAGAGCTGCTGCGACATGGAAATCATCCCACTGTGGGATCAATAGAGTTCATCTCATCTCATATCATAACTATGATATTAGTGTAATAGATAGGCTTACATGTTGGCGATCCTCTCTAGCCTGTCCCTCACATCCTCCTGGACAAACAAACACAACACACAAAGGAACATGAAGTTTGGAGAATCTGTATATATACTTGACAGTCCATGAAAAAAAATATCATCTTCTTGAAAGGTAGGGTTGGTAATGAGCTGTAGAAGAATAATTTGCTGTACAACGCTACTAAAAAAGCTTCTGTGTGAATGCACAATCATAGTTGTGTGTGTGAGAAGTTGTACATGTGTGAATGTGCGATCTGTGTGCAAATGCTTCTAGTAGACTATTTTTCAGTTTAGATTTTTCTCGCAAATGTGCGACTTTATATTTTGCCTCTGTAATTTTATTTTCCTAAAGTGGCTCTAATACGCCCTCGTATGAATGAGACATGAAGTAGTTGTTGTTGGATGCGGCTGTGATGCGCTTCTCTCACTAGGACTCTCTGGACTCATCCTCCAGCAGCAGTCACATAGTGTGTGTATGTGTGTTTTGGGAGTGTGGCTTTGGAGGGAGGCCTGAAGAGAGGAGGTGGGATTTTATGGGTTGGATACTTTCAAAATCTTGCTTAATCTCTGCTTGCTCAAATATTACCAAACCCATCTTTAAATAACATTTATGAAACAAAATCAACTATTTATGTTTTCCCATTGTTAACTATTACAACATCTATTCATCTATACAACATTTATTCAGTTTTGTTATCGTTATAACCACCAGCTAACACTCAGTAAGTTTAAATGCAATTTACAAGAATGAATTAATCATGTATAGAACTTAAAAGTGCTTAAACTCAGCACCCAGTATGCTTACTCAGAGTAAGATTATGTGATCTGTTTATTAAGCAGAGCTGCAGATACCACTGAATACATTCCACTGAAACTGGGGAAAATAGCAATCAATCATCCTAATAATCAGTCATGATGTGATGGAGGGGTCTTTTGATTCCGCTTACCTGTGAAGCATCAGACACTGAGCTGGAAGAGCAGGTAGGGGGCCCACATGGCAGCAGGACACTTGACTAAAGAACAGAAGACAAAGGACTTAAAACGTGATGATGTCAAATGACTTTAAATTTAAATTGACCGACTAACAAGTATATAATGCGCTACTTCAGTGACCGGATAAAAAAACATGCTGGTGTGAACACTTGTACAACCTGTACGTTGCTCAGCTCAAGTTTATTTTCCAGTAAGAGGATTCTGCTCAGCAGATTTTCCCAGGTCTCTTTGGGTATAGTGATGAGCTGAAGAACGGAAGAGAAGAGAAGAGAAGAGAAGAGAAGAGAAGAGAAGAGAAGAGAAGAGAAGAGAAGAGAAGAGAAGAGAAGAGAAGAATTGGCATGTCAATACACAATGGTCATTATCGAATTAATGACAATAAACCATCAAGCAATAGTTTTCTCAACCTCATTTGTGTTTTTCTCTCTCTCCAGCATCTCCACTCGTTTCTCCAGGATACTGAGTCGGTCTAACCCAGAGAGAAGACACTGTACTTGGACTTCCAAAGCTGATAGCCTTCCTTCCAACGCTGAAGACTGAAAGCAAAAATAAAACAGTGTTTCACGTAACCGCAATACAAATCTTCATGTTTGTGTTGTGAAAACACTTGCTATCATTTTGTGCAGTCCAAGCAGATTTTTAGATGCCTCATTACTGCTGAGATTAATATTTTAAAATATGGTCAAATAAAAATGGAATTAAAATAGAAATTCAAACTTTAGTGATCCCACAAGGTACAGGTAGAAAAAGGAGGGAGAGATAATATAAGTGGAGATAAAATAAAAAAATATAAGAGACAAACATGTCCAAGAAATCACTAGTGTAGCAGCACTTTTTTGCTGACAGACACATTATCTTTCTATCTATGGGCAAATTTTGACATATTGTACCAAAAACGATTGAAGTAATCTTAAATGAATTTCTCAAAATGTGCACAAATAATGTTGATCAAGTGCCACGTGGTAAACTTCAGAGGAAATACATTTGCAGAATATACAAGTCGTGTGAACAGAGTGAATAGAGTGAATAGTCATTTGAAATCCCAGATGTTTCTATTTTGAACTTTGCTGCAACATCGGTGGGCTGGGGACGAAATCAAAACTAACCTCAATCTCAGATGAGAAAAAGATAACTAAGACTAGATGGACATTAGCAGCGGCATGGACGAGCAAATATAGGACAAACTGCGGAATATTTTAAAGAATGAATGGAAGTCAAAAGCAGTGTTACGTAGCAGAAAAGCTACTGCGCTCCATCGTTAATGCAGGTATGTGTGTCATGTTGTGCACTGCAACAAATGTTGTTCATTGTGTCCTGAACACCGACAGGAATGGATTGGGAACATCTGTGAAATACTGGATCACTCGTAATTGTGTAAACCGTCAATTATTGTCATTCATAATATAAGGGAAACTATCAGAAGTATGATGCAGGAAACTAACACTGTACATCACTAACACCAATGCTTATCAAAATCATTTCAAAGTCTCTTCTTCTACCAGAGGATGCTGTGATGATCACACCAGGAAATCGATAAAACTGTATTAGTTCATTCACTTGGACACTGGATACTTCCATTCCATCTCATACACCACACTGTTGAAATAAAAGGAGGATTATTCAGCATTTCTATAGCTGGCTGTGTCAACTAGAGGTTCCTTGTCCTGCAGCTCACGCTAGATAGAAGTCTCTAGACTTTATCGCAATCATCATTGTAGCGGACAAGTTAATTGCCGTTGATGCTGCTCCACTGCCTCTGACCGGCTGCTGGCCTCCAGACAGCCAACCGTACGCTCGTGAGTATGATCTGCAGCTTCAGCAAATTCATTAGAGACAGCCGGCAGCGGGGGCAAGAATGGAGCTGCTAGGTATAAAACATCAGCTTGTCTGTCCTCATCGGTTACCTATGGTCCTAAGGGTCACAGTGCAAATATACTGTAGTTCTTCCTTGTCTGAACCCCACCTCTGGTTTTTCTGTCACAAATTATTTTGCTTGCTAGTCCACCAAGCTGACGTGTTACTGCTTCCGTCTCTCCTCGAGTATATGTAACGCACTAGAAACTAGTCATTGGGGATTTGCTCACATCAGACCATCTACGGCAGCTACGGTTCACTGTACGGCCCCTAACAGATCATCTTTCATTTCCAAGATGGCAGATGTTGGGGTATACATTCATGCTGATGATGTAAGTGCTTGCTGTCTGTAGGTGTACAGGTCTATATACAGTAGCTGATATAACGCTGCTGCTTTGATGGACATACTGAAATCTGCAGTGACTATGTTTGCATTATTTATTATCAATGAAACAGTTTTGGTGGCCCAGTATTCAAATGCTTTCAAACATCAGTAAAGACTCTAGAGTCTTAAAAAACTAGACAAGGCAAACGCAAAACCAAACCTAGTTTTTGATTAAAACGTTACACTGACACCATATTTTGTGACGATGGTCTAACTTAGCACCTCATGATGTCTCTGAAATCAAAGAGCTCTGTAAGTCGTCTTTATGTTGATTTAGTAAATGCAAACACTTACAGGCGTTGCCTTTTCCTGGACCTCCTCCTCTTGCTCCTGCTCCTTTTCAGTTGGCTCTGCGATCCCTTCTTCAGTAGAACAGCAGTTACATGGTTCATTAAAAGAAGTTTTAAAGCTGGACGCTTCAATATTGGCGACAGTGGAAGGAATTTCTACATGATTCACGACGAGAGGCCTTTTTGATGACTGTAAGACATAAAAGCATAATGTCTTTATAGACAAGACTTGAATTCACACATGAACATTTCTGGAATCTAAGAGTGTTTTATGTTTGTTGGTTATTACTGATGTTCACAGAAACACTGTAAGAAATAAATCAAAAATAAAATTTTCTCAGATTTATCAATTTGTATTTTTCCCTAATCAATGCTAAACTCTACGGCAGCACATTGCATTCACCGAAGAAAAATAAAATCGTGTTTTCACGTTATTCCGACTTAGTGTCTCTTCATAACGAGCTGAAGCTCTCGTAATTAGGAGATAATAATTTTCTCCTAATTACAAGATAACTCTCTTAAGACATTAATTGAAAAATTATATTATAAGATAATTTTTCTCCTTATATGTATACGTATATGAATGTTGTTTGGATAGTCCACATTTGCTGCACTTTTCACAGGTTCATATTCCTTTATTTTAAAGATGACATGTTTTAAAAGCATAATTACCTTAGGGAGCGTCAATAGATTCTAATTAAACACAATTTGCACACTTAAACGTTGAGCATTTGTAGTCGCTACAGAGTCTAATCGGAAAGATGCTGCTGTCTGCTGCAACTCGATGCCGTCTGCAAGAGATTGTCCAAAAATTACATTCACTGTCATGTTATAAAAGTCAACAAAATGGAGATGGCACATTCTGACGGTTGTAAACATTTTCATAGCCATGCTCCCGGCTCATATGTGTATCCTTAATTGTTAAACAATTGTTGACCCCATTGTAAGGTTCTATCTTGCATTTTGATAGAAAATGTTGGTGTTTTTTTCACTTTAATGAGTTTATTATTTAAAAACATCAACTGAAGTAGGACATGAGCTTGTCAGGGTGACTAAACTTTTAAAAATGAGACTGAGAATAGGTAGGGAGTGGAAAACTCACCTGTTGTAAATGATTTGTGATATTGTATATTTACCACATCAGACAATGACATTTCCATTTTGTTGATTATTAATGAATACTTTTTTTGTTGTGGCCCGACAGTGCCTGTCACTTTCAGACAGCCACTGAAGGACAGCACCAAACTGTGGACTTGGGCAGCATCTTTCAGATTAGATTCTGTTGTGACAACAGATGTTCAAATCTTTAGTGGGAAAATTGTGTTTGATTAGAATCTATGGACAATCATGTAGGTAAATCTACGGACATTTCAGGTAATCGTGCTGGTCTGAGCTTTTAAATGTGTCTCATCTGTAAAATAAAGGGAAACAAATGTGTCCCAGATTATTATATTGTCTTTGGTAAAAGCAACGGCTGCTGTAAAATTCATACAACTTACTTTTTTTCCACAACTCAAGTCTTCACAATGATCACTATAATAATTCACAATTGCATCAGTCATATCCGTCATTACTTTAAGGTAAGTATTAGTTACAGTAAACTGCTTATGGTCTAAGTTTAGCTCTTGACAATGTAAATGTCAGTAATAGCAACATGAATCTCATGTACTTCTATGATGGGGGGTTTTGAGTTGGTATTACAGTGTTTAAGTGTTAAACTGTTGAAACCTGATTGATAGATTTATGGGGCACATTTTTAAACTTACAGGTTCATGTGGGTTTGTCTGTGCTGAAAGAACTTCAACTCTGCTGCCCAAGTATGGCACGGGACATCTGACCGAGGGCTAAAGCAACATAAACAAACAAACAATCATACACACATACAGGTAAGTCTTTGACACAAATCTCAATGAAAAAACAACAAACAGGAACATGTATCCCATGATGGACTACCAACAATTGCAACTTAGATTTGTCCAGAGTGAAGAGGTAATATATATACTGTATATCTCACCAATGTGTAGCTAAGATGATGCTGATTCAACAGCATAAGGGATTTTTAACATTTTATAAATATTGACAGTTATGGATATAGAAGTTGTGTGAAATGCCACTGGACAATGAATTTGCATGATAAATCATGCAAACTGATGGCCTTGGCAAAAGCTATGCACGCTAATAGAACTGCTGTTTGAATATGCATTAAGCATTTTGTACTGTTTACAAAGTGCAATGAGGTTACAGTTATTTTCAATGATTCTGTTGGGTTGAAATTATAATCAAGAGGTAACCGTCATTAACTAATTTGATAAAATAGAGTCCTGCATACTTTACAATGGACATAGAATTTAGCCAATTTAATGCTGCACACCATCATTGGTATACTATGCAGGGATAAAACTAAACAGACAAAAACAAAAGGCTGCGTACCTTTTTCACTTTGTATCTCTGCAGTACCAGATTAATAACGTCACAGACAAAAGAGATTTTTCTTTGAGGGAAACCACACTGGAGGAACTGCTGCTTGGATAGTACAGGCTTGTATTGGAACATATCTCTTAGTATCTGCACACACACACACACACACAGAAACAGGGAAATAACTGGGACATAAGATAAGGGCTTCACAAGAAAAATCAATTCTGAATTTGTTATATGATCATTTTCTCTGTTGATACAAATGACACTTACGGGTAAAGGATCATTTTGACACAAATCCCAGAGAACAAAATTCAAGGATGTGTATCCCAGGATGGACTACTAATATCACTAAATAACTATAAGTTTTATTATCTTAAAAAAAAAAAATGGAACACTAAATGAGCTGTATCAACAAAGAGGATGAAAGGGAAAGAGCAGGCTAAACACAAGTTCATAAACAGAATTGTGTACTTTATCTGGCAGTTAGTTTTGATTATTAACAAATAATTAATAAATTATTTCTTGAAGAGAGAGAGACTTACTTTATAAAAAGTGTCCGTGAAGTGGAGGTCAGTTTTTCCTGCCACCTCCAGCCCAGCTGAAACCAGCTTCTCAGCAAAAACAGGAGAATAGCTGAACGTGAAGCTCACAATTGGAAGAAAGGCCAAGGGATCTCCTTGTGAAAGGCTAGGGGGGAGGAAAATGGAACATATGCAGCGGTTAGACGATGGAATACATCTGCTTTGTTCACACAGAGGCACATATTCATATATTGCAAACTTAAATGTTAATCAAAACTGTTTTGTGTCTTCAGAAGGTGTAGCCTATATCTTTATGTATGACAGTATAACCATAAATTAGCCTACCCCTTGTAGTCGACAGGTCCTGGGTACTTTATCATACGCAGAAGGGTTTCCAATTTACGAAGACAACCCTGCACATCTCCAACGGATAACATCTTTAGCTGAAAAAGAAAGAAGTAGCTACAGTTGTTTTCGATTTAATGTTTGGTCAGATAAGAGTTTTTAAGCTATTGCTTTTCAGCACAACGTTAGCTACGACAACAATATTGAAAGAGCTCGAAAAAGTACTCGTATTTTACTCCAATTTCGGGTTCGTTCTCCGTCCGTCTAAGAAATTGGAACAACTCCGCTATTGTTTACATTAGTCTTCTCGTTTTGTTTCTGCCGGGTTATGACCGACAGGAAATGAGATTGGTTCTTCTTCTTCGTAATGTATATGACGGTTGGCAAACAAAGACGTGCTGCACTAGCACCACCAGGTGGTCAGGAGTGTAGATCGCGCTCTTACAAAAGTATCCATCCATCTCATTCATTCGCATATCCATGTCACAATAATAATAAAAATAGAGTTGAAACTATTAATAATACAAACAAAAGTAAATGAATAAATTATATTATCGAATTCAACTTTGCTAGCCAACTCAGTCCCATTATTTGGACTGTGTAGTTTGTAGTATCTCCATTAACACATCGTTTCTGCCTTCTGAATGACAGTATTTGAGCTTATTTACGATTAACGTTGATCTCGAATTTGTACTTGTAACTGCCCTCCACCCACTGTAATCTTAATGCATCTGTGTAAATCTGAACCTTCTCCGGCGTAAGTAGGATGGATGCCAAAGCCAACTCTTTCTTCCACAAATGGCTAGGACTCCCACGATGCTTCTCACCAGAAGGCCTGATACGGACGAATCTTTTTCTGGTAACCTTTTCACTCGTACAAATTAATATCCATCAATTATTTAATAACAGTACCATTCGTCCATTACACTTATCCCATAAAGTACGGCGATCATTAAAATCTCCACAACAAATTACATTATTTTACAAGTGAGTATAAAGTTTTGGGATTGGCTACTGAACGTAAATTTGCGTTGACGTTGATGACGCAAGTTGTCAAAATTCATGCATCATTTACGTTTGTATTGTTTTTGTTTGACGATTTGGTATATTTACATGTTGACTGAGCAAGGCAAGCTAATTATCAGAAACAGTTTTTTTTTCATTTTGAACCGCGTGACAGACAGAAAAGGGGAGGGGCGGAGCTGAAGGAAGGAGGAGGCTCCAAACAGACGACCGCTGTATTAGTAACAAGGTACCACATGAAGAAAGCTCTCCGAAACCACAGCAATAACTGCTCATTTTCGCCGTGTTTATAGCGAAATGAAAACTGAATACGTGTAATACAAGGGAATCATTTCGCAGTTGTCACTGTGTGAAAGTCGCTTTTGGAGGAATCACAAACTCAGGTAGGAACGAGAGACGGTGTGACAGTGCTGTATCGAATATTTTTTGAAGTATTAACACATGCTTGTAAAATTAACGTAATATATATTCTTAATTTTGCTATTAACAATTTGCGTGGACACTCCTGCTCCACATAAACTAGCAGGAAAAGCTAACTCGGGGATTTTTAATGACATTCTATGATTGACATTCACCTCAGCCTATAGCCTTCCACTTTGAACCCTCTTATGACTTGTCTAGCCAATAGCAGCGAAAGGAAGGCGGAAGCTATGCGTCAAACTAGCTTGCTTGCTGGAAGTTCCAGCGTTGATGTTTACAACAGCGTAATGGATTTGTTTATACATAACATCTGACTGCAGAGAGGCTGAAGGCACTTCAGATTCTGCAGTACCGCATTTAACAGTATCTCCAATATCACACAGATTGTATGGTTACTCAACAATGTATTTACCTGACAACAATGAATATTTTACTTCAAATTAAGATAGATTTCCAATTCACCTGCACTGCTCGCTGTTGTGCGTAGCGTTTGGATCAAAGAAGTTACGGAGCTTTTCCGGTTAAACATTGACGTTTATGAACACACACCTCTGACTATCATATGATCACATTATATGATTCAGTGTGTTTAGTATATCTGTAGGAATGGGATTAGATACAGTATATTATACCGGTCGGCGAACAGGTTGGGTCATTCATGCAATAAACACCCATCAAGACACTCAAAAGAGTATTAAATTATTACATTTCTATTGTTTGTTTATATGTTTTCTCTGACCACCAGATAGAAGCCTAAAGGGATTCAATTGAAGAAGAGATAGGCAAAAAAGTCTCGACAAAGAATGACTCTATTAATTAGAGAATAGTTTCACAAGCTTATTATTCCTAAAGGCAAATTGCTTTTTTGTGACAGTTAGGTCACAAAAATCTCAAAAATCTATTTAGAATGCTCACTCAGTGAATAACAATAATGTATATTACAAAAAGGCCAGGACTTACTGAAGAAAGATTAAACTGTCATTGAATTCTAACATTTGTTGTCAAATGTTTTTTTTCATTGACTAGTCAGTGTTTGCGTTTGCTGAACTACAGATCAACAGTTAACATGGCATTTAAGGAGATCACTGGTGTTTTTCATTTCACACTTCAGTTTCAGTCGGCACTACTTCAAGTGTTATCATATGTTGTAACACAGGAAAAGTGAAAATGATCATAATCATAAATGACTGCTGTTAGATACCAATCTGTTGTTCTCAAAACGGACTTCACTGTTGTGCAATCAGGACCGCACAAAAAGTAAAACGTTACACATGTACTGTATATGAAATGAGAGTACAATAGAGTAATAGTTTTAAAGTATATACAAATAAGCAATATTTTGCTGATTAAGAATAAAAACTATTGTAGTGATTGAAGGCAGGTTGCTGCTACACTTGAAACATACTCACTTAAAACACGCCTAAATAAACACAATAATGTCATTTCGAAGAAGCAGACCAGTAAAACGTTGCAAATCTATCAGGATTAAAACCAATTTCCAGTTTGTATTTTTATTATTATTATTATTATCAGGTGGTGGACACAGCAAGTGGTCAGGTGAAAAGCCATTGCGCCATGCACAGATGGCTATTTTTTTACAATCTTTTATCTTTGACTTATTTGTTACATACTGCTGTGAAATTGCTGTTGGCTGAGTTTCGTGTTATCGAATAATTTGTCATAATATAGATGGGTCAGGCACTGTGGAGGCTTCCTCCAAGACAACAGCAGCAGCTTCAGGAAGAGCTCGCCGACCGACTGGCTGACCAGGGAGGAGGAGAAAGACGAGATCTAGGTGAGGGTCCCTACATGTCACAGCAGAAGTAGAACACTCGGGTCTAAAAGACATCAAGCGAGGCTCAAAGCGTGGTGACTCATGCTGTTTCTATGTTCTTTGTTTAGGAGAACATTTTTGCTTCGTCATGTATCACCTTGTAATTGGCCCAAATTGCACATGGCTGATATCTGCCCACTGTGATATTTGGGCTAATTACTGCAAAGCGAGAGGTATTAGAAGTAGAAAACACTAAAAGCTCATTCTGAATACCCGTAGTGCATTATGTTCCCCATTCCATTCTTTACTTGTTTTATCTTCTGTCTTGAATTTTTTTCAAGAATGTATACTGGTCTTAAAGATTTCTGTTCACTGTGACATCACCTCTTTCTACAACTCATCTACAGCATCATTCAGATTTTATGAAAAGTTTTGGTCACAGAGTCACGAGACTAGATCCCAATGGATATTAATTCAACCATAGAAATAAAAGCCTTGCTCATACGAGTATAGACAACAAATGAACAAAACAAAAAGACTTGAATGTCTATCTCTGTCTTTAGCAAGAGATGGAGGCCCCCAAAGAAGAGCTCCTCAACACTGTTATGGCCCTGATATCTACCAACTGCTGAGAACACGTAAGGGAGGTATGAGCCTCTGCATGCACAGAGAATTCAGTTTCAGTGGCAGCCCAATACTGAGACTGATTTACAATGTGAGCCAGTTTAAAGCATCATAAACAAAAAGCAAATATCCATGTTCTATGTTAGTCTCTCTCTGTGATTGCAGGTAAAGAGCAGCATGGTTTTATAGATTTGGAGATGTTGCCACCAGAATTAGGTATTACCATTCTGTCGTACCTGAATGCCACTGATCTGTGCCTGGCCGGTTGTGTGTGGCAGGACCTGGGAAATGATGAATATCTATGGCAGGGGTAAGACGATGGATGAATGGAAATAATTTTGCTTTTCTACTTTATGACCTGTCAGGTTTCTGCAGTAATTTGTTTTTGTAAAATAGTGATTTGAGGCAGGTTCATAACTCTACATAATAACCAATAATCATCTTGTATTTCTGTACTGTGATAATGAAGTTGTGACCCATGTCACAATGTCAAGTGACATTATTGTATGGCAGGCAGATGATCTCTGTGTTTAGTCAGTAGCTGGTTCCAGCATTTATCACATATTACCTTATTTTATTAAAGGTGACACTATTTGTGGTTGTTTGTATACGGGCATGTTGACTACTTGCATATCTGTGTATTGTCTCACATTCTCCTACCTCAACAAATATTTATACTGGGGGAGGGTTTTAGCGGTCCATTCATGAAAAAAAACCCAAATCACACTAACTGCTCAGCAACACACGCAATAAGTGTGATGATAGAATGAGATATCACCTGATGTCATGTGGAAAAAGTCTATTAAGATTGGGATGATCAGCCGTAGGTGATTCAAGTTTGTGGAGGTGTGAAGATCTTTCTGTCTGTTACATATCTTAATGTGCTGTGTTTTTGTAAATATTCATGGAAATGTGAAGACATAGGATATATATTTTGTGGCAACTTTCATCTTCTATTCTGTTCACTTTGTCAGGTTGTGTAAGTCCACATGGGGGCACTGCTCCATCTACAACAGAATATTACCAGCCGGTTTCTCATACAGGAAACTCTACCTACAGTTGGATGAAGGCAGCCTAACATTCAACGCAAACCCACATGAGGTGACACATGCATACATGAAGTAGAAGAATATTACCATTAAAGTCAGATAAAAAAGGGGGAGAGGAATTAGAAGGATAGGTGGGGAAAGGTACAGTCTTCAACAGCAAAGTTGCTGTTGAAAGGAGTTATTTCCAGCTTACCAATAGCTATGTTCATGGATGAGTTGAAAGAAAATGTGAAAGCCGCGCAATTGAGATGCCCCAAAACGAACAAAAAGTGGGTGAGCCGTGACAGTTTGTCAGCAATACTAAATTGCCAGTACACGAGCTTTAACTTCAGGTTGTACTCCACTACCACTCTGGTGTCAAAAGTTTGATCATCGAGGGTAAACAATAGGTAAACAATGTGGTAGATATGCAGACATGCAGACAAAGGAACTAGGCTAAGATAACTCAGCATACTGGAAATGTAAGACTGCAATACGAAGTAAGTCAAGTCATTCAGCAACAAGCTGGTTTTCTAGTCACCAATTAACATGTTAATGCTACAGTATATGGGACATTAAGGTAGATTGACATTCTGTTAGAGTCCCCTGACCCAGTGGGACACATTGAGACACTGGTAGAGCCAGCTCTCAGTCCAGTGAGACACACACTAACCAAAAAGGTGGGGGTAATGGGGACCAATAAGCATTAAACTGGTTTGTCAGTAAAAATGAACAAGAGAAGGTGTTGTAGAGGTCAGTGTCAACATCTCTCTCTCTCTCTCTCTCTAGGGTATTAATTATTTCATGTCGAAAGGAATAATAGTGGATCATCCGTCAGAGCTAGCCAAGTTAATCTTCTACACCAGACGTCTAAACTGGAAAATGCTGAGGATTTACCTGGATGAAAGGTTAAAAATGGACATCCACACTAAATGCACAAAACAGGCACTCTGGTGCCTTACTCAATCATATTACATAAAATCATTGCATACATTATTTCCTCTACCATTTAAAATGGTGGGGAGGAGGACAGGATGACCCTGTGCAGTTTCAAGTCAATCTGCGTGTCCCTGGTAGACCAGTATTGTGGACACCATCTTCACTATATTTATGGAAGCATATTGTATTGGCTGCTGGGGTTTATCAGTCATATCAGATAGATTTTGCACTAGAACAGCACTTCAGAGTCTCACACTACAATTTAGAGGGGAAGGCTGATATTAATATTCAACTAAAAACTGTATAAGTATGTTATTCAGGTTTTAACACATACAGTATATATTATGCTCTACTTGTATAATACATAAATCTACATCAACAGTATGGAAAGTATCCTTCAAATTTCATTTTTGTAAAAAACTCAATGAACAGTAAGTAAATATGACCGCAATAAATGTAGTCTAATGTGCTACATATACAAATATAATGTGGGAAACATTGATATCCCTTGATTTAGTTTGCCTAGCGTCCAACAAAATTGCAGTGATATTGATGTCTTTGATTAAGTATCAACATCAACTAAATTTACAATATGCAAATCAGACAGCCTGCACTGAATTATACACATTAACCCGTCTTTTAATGGTTTATGTGTGTAGGCGTGATGTCCTGGATGAATTGGTGACCCTCCATAACTTCAGCAACCAGTTCCTCCCCAATGCCCTGCGGGATTTCTTCAGACACATCCACGCCCCAGAGGAAAGAGGAGAGTACCTGGAAACTCTCATCACCAAGTTTAGCCACAGGTTCTGTGCCTGTAACCCTGGGCTGGTCCGAGACCTGGGCCTCAGTCCTGGTTAGTATTTGGACACTCAGTAGTATATTTACATCCTGAGTATATTTCTTTTGATAATGCCTTACATTTTTTTTTGTTTCCCCCAATGAATAGTCAACATAGATAATGATGTTAATAAATAAAATAACAGATGAAGAGGGAGAGACAGAAAGACAGAGTGACATGAACACAAATGGGGGTAATTCATAAAAAAAAATTCTGTTAACCAAGCGTCATCACGCTGAATATGGGATGAAAACAGTTCAGAACATTTTGACACTAAGCTGGTATTGTCATTGTATAAAAAAAAAAAAGGCCAATTAAATAAACAATTTTGAAATGAACAAAAACAATAGAAATAGTAGATAGACACTGCTAAACTACTGCTGTGGTTTATCAATTAGACATATGGTCTCTCTCTCTGCTAATCAGTGTCCGTATCATAATAGTACAGTGCACTATGATTCTTAAAAATGACTCTTGATTTTATTTTAAAGTTTTTTTTTTATTTTTACATTTTTAGTGAAGGTAGGGAAAGAGCAGATTGGCCAGGCAACGATTGCAAAATTCCTGATACTATTGTGTTGTTAAATCTGTAAGTGTAATGTATACAGTTGCCTCTAGATGTCACTGGTGAGGCTTTCAATGTGATGTAACTAAACATACTTTATGTCTGTGTTTCATGTACAGATGCTGTGTATGTGCTGTGCTACAGTCTGATCCTGCTGTCCATAGACCTCACCAGTCCCCACGTGAAAAACAAAATGTCCAAGAGGGAGTTTATCAGGAACACTCGACGAGCGGCTCACAATGTCTCAGATGACTTTGTAGGTCATCTCTATGACAATATTTACCTGATTGGCCATGTGGCTGCGTAGCTCCACCCACTATCTTCCCAACTTTCCTATAGAATCTCTTCATAATGCACTAAAGAATACAGTTAGGTGATCTGGGTTCCTGTACGGGCTTGAAATGTATAGAACATTATCGAAATGGCTTTAAAGGAATGTTAAACAAAATAGTAGGAGTTAAGTTCAGAAATGATTAAAATTCACCACTGCACTGTGAAAGAGATGCCACTAACTATCAGGAATGTTCGTAACAATTACGCAATGTGAGTAGCAGTGATTCATTGTGTCTGTTTTGGACACATTCAAGCGCTGCGGAAGATGTTTTGAAGTGGAATTTGTAGGAACCCTGTAGACAAGCTCTGAAACTGCACTGAAGGACCAGGACTACTGATTGGTGGATGGAGGAGTACTGCACTCAGCCTGTCACAGATGCTGGGATTGTTGTGCGGATTTCTTATTTGGACACGAACTGCTTCACCTCAATCGGTAGAATAAGGAGGCCCGTCTACGTAGGAGATGACACAGGAAGGTTTCATAGCTGAGTAACAAGTTAACTCACTCACCAATGTCACAAGTAGCATCTACCAATAGAAGTTACAACAAGGCTCATTGTGAATGTTAAAGATATATTTCTCTAACTTATATTGTGTGTTACCTTACTGTTGATGGTCTTTTTAAAGCAAATAATTTTGGAAACATGAGGGCATCTTTCTCTTTTTGTTTTAGGCCGTTTATCGTTTAGCACAAAAAGAGGAAAGGTAGGTGCCACACCAGTAGCTGCATGAAAGATAAATAAACACGGCAGAGTGTTACAGCATAAACTTGACAGTCCGCTGATTTTTACCACACCACTGTTAAGACTTTTGAGTCCCCCCCTTTAGTGCCATCCAACATCACAGCAGCATTGATAGTATGAGTCGTGATGTTTTCAGTGCCTTTAGTAACATAATGTCAGCTGCAGCAACCCCTCCCCCCATCTGTGTTCAACCTATCCGAGGTTCTGTAGCCTGCTATGGTATTGTAATATCATAGCGACCTCCAATCCCCCAAAAGTGCTAATTGTTAATTGATTATTGACTGTTTAGGGGCCTTTGAGAATGCACAACATTTGCGTACTTAGTTTTAGCAGTGACCATTAGCAAAAAGTGTCCTCACAATCCAAAATTATTTGGTTTTCTGCTACAAGAAGTTTTTTGTTTTGTTTTACAGAGAGGACAGAAGGAATATGCTTTGATCGATAGATTTTTAAAACAAACCAACTAAAAATAATGAGCCCCAATACACTGGAACTACTCTGAGCATCTGTCACGTGTGATGTCTAGTTGTACAAACAGTACGTCCATTTGTCAAAATTCACCAAGATCTAGTTTTCTATAGTTAATGCTAATGTTTCTGTTCTATTTTATAAGCTAACTGAAGGTGAAAGCAACATACTGTCTCTGGTGGCATACTATAAAGTTATTTAACATCAAAATGTCCAAGTATTGTAAATAAAGAAATCTTTAAATGTAAATTGCTCCTTTCAATTAAGTTAATATAAAATAATCCTGATGTCCACCCAGACTTTAGCCAAGTGAAATGTATTTGTACGATTGTCACTGTGGAGGTAGCTGTTTTTAATATATAAAAGTAGGTTCACCATACTGCAGTGGAGTTGAATACTTAGTAAACAACTTTAGTGCAATGTTGCATTCATGTCATAAAGTATAAGGGTCGGGCCCGCTGTTTGAGTATACAAATACTTCATCATTTGTTACTCAAGTCCACAGTTTCTACCTGATAGTGTCACCTTGGTGTCAGAAAATGAAGCTGCAATTTGATTGAATACTTTTCCTTGGACGTAAAGATCAATCGTACACAGTATTACAAACACAGTCTTCTTGATTTAGGTCTTCTGGAACGACTGAAAGATATGTCACAGCTACATTATGACCACATTTTCATGCTTCTGTCCCTGTTTGCCACTTGCAGTGATTCTATATGTGACGTATATATGAAACTATATTCCAATCCACCAAATTATCCTGATCACATCTACTGGGAGATCACCTTTGTGAATGTATGGCAGTAAATTTTACTTACATTGTGGTTTCTGAAAAATTTACCCAAGTTGGTCATGTTAAAAAGAACAGAAAAACACACAAAGCAGCAACGCTAATGATTTAACCCTCTTGGCACAGGTTAAATTAAAAAATGTAAAAAACACCAAATTATTGCTAAATTCCAGTGGATAAAGGTCATCAGCCAGTCTGCCTGATTGTCCACCCTCATGTGTATTTTGATGCAGATCCAGATGCAACTTGAACTTTTCGTTAGGATTTCGTGGTTAATATTTGCTAATGTATCAGCATCTGGTTGTACTAATCTAATCTAATCTGATTAACATAAATCTGATTAACTACAAAGGAAAAGTATTGCAGTTAATATTTTACATCTTGGCATGAGTAAAGAATGGCTTAAGTAAACAGACAAAAAGAACGATAGTGGGAGTGTGATCTGTTGTCTGTCTTTGTGTCAGCCCTACAATGGACTGGTGATGTGTCCATTCTCTAGCCTGCCTTTCGCCTGATGACCACTGGGATAAACTCCAGCCCCACCATAAACCTAACATGGATAAGATGTACAGGTAATGGATGGATACCAGGCATAAAGCTACATATCAATACAAGGTGCTGGGTAATAAAAAGAAGGGAGGAGTTATTGTCTATACTGTGGCAAAGGGAGGAACAAAGATTACAAATCAAATTAAGTCAGCTTGAGTGGCTTCAAAAGGTTCTTTTTGATAATATTTAACATGATTCGGTGGAATAAGAATAATTTCCAAGTATTGAGTTTATGTAATTTTTCCATTACTTAAGTTTAATGAAATGACAAGTATGGGTTTTTTTTCCACGTTATTTCATGTAGTTGCATTTATGATTGCCTCCATTACAGATTTTTTTGAAACTCCCATGAACATCTGTTCTGTGCCAAACTGTTCTTCACTGCAAAGCAAACAAGACTCCTGTGATCTAACTTTGGTAATGTGTTACTAGAGTTGCTGTAAATGGACATTAAACAATATAAGCCCCTTCTTCGTGTTCAACAAAGGGAAGGTGTCTTTGTTCTCACACGTACTGTATGTAGAGCTGCAACGGACGTGATGCCACATATCATTACATGTAATTATTAAAAGCCAGCGTGCTGAACTTTTGAGTGTATCTGTGGACATTTGTTTTGGTGTTATGAGCCGTACTATAAAATGGATTGATATAACCATCAGCCAAGTAAACTGACTGTAAAATCTACAGAGCATGGGGCAACATACTTCAGATGCTAATAGGCTTTTATTTCAAGAGAAAATCAACAGAATCAAGAGATACAGAGTGAGTCATTTCATAGTTGAACTGATTTGACTTGATTAGATTGACAGTAAATATTTTCAGCCCTAAACTCTAAATTGTGATATAAATGAAATGATATAATCTCGTAAAAATCTCACAAAAACATTTCATCATCATCATTGAAGCGCAGAAACCAGCCAGCATGAGGACTCTCAGCTGCTCAGAAATAATAACACAGGAATATAGGCTTTCCCCTATTTCCTTCATTAAGATTTCCTTTGACGACTTGGACGCCAGCCTCAGCGAAGGGTTTAACGGTGGCTGGGTTGATGAGAACATTCATGGTCTTGATGGGCTTGAAGACTTCATCTTTCTTGTACCACATGTACACCAGGTTACCAGAGGTACCCTCGTTGAGGTTGATATTTACAGGAGTGTAGTGTTGCTGCTGAAAGCACTGAAACTCATCATTATTGGTCGAGACTTTAAGTCGGTTGAGTGCCTTCTTGGGGTCGGTGGTCAGACGGTACCAGACGAAGCAGTAGTTTCCTCCTGCAGTCATGTTCGCATCCTCATCCACACGGATGTAACCTTGGTTAAAGTAGTCGGCGTCCACACCAAAGGAATTGGTGGCAGTGACATCACAGATGTACGTCGGCTTCTCTCTCTTGACCCAGAGGTGGATCCAGTTTCCAGCTGCAAAGCGTTTCAGATCACATCCCACTCTCTCCCAGCCTTGGCCGAACTTTGAAGCTTCGTCATTTTCATTTGTAGTGAGATCAAGGTTGACGATGGGGGTATCGTAATCTGTGCGACCTCTGAAGTACCAAAAGTAGATGAAGTTGCCTCCAGTGCCAGCATTCAGGTCTTTAGGAATCTTCTCGTAACCTTCATTGATCAAACCAACATCCATATCCTTGACGAATGTGGTTTGAAACCTGGTGATTGGACCGCTGTCGCCGTTTTTGTACCAGATGTAGATGTGGTTTCCTCCTGTGCCCTTGTTCAGATCAACATTGATTTTCTTGTAGCCTTGTGAGAGGAGCTGTTCCTCCTCAACACGAGTTGTGGACACGTCGAGTTCAGTGATGTATTTGCCCATTGTAGACACCTGAATCAAAGAAAATAAGAGCATTGAAAGTGGAACTAACGGGACCTTGACTGAAAATATTGTCAAATTTCCAATGGGCTCTTGGAATAAACGTAATAAAATAACAACTGTTGACAGGATTTTGTAAACTTACACGTCTGCTGACAGTGAACTGGAGGCTGTAGAAAGATGTTGACTCTGGAGATGGTTGATCAATCTGATCAGTTCTGCTGTGTTTCCTCAGACTCAGATGCCTTTTTATAACCCTGCTGTGACCGACTGCCCACTAATCTCTGGGAGGAGTGATTTCCTGAGAAGCCTGAGCAATTCTCCCATAAATCATAAACTTTGAATTCATGTTAACAACAAATGTCCATATCTAACTTTTGCAATCAGTGTTGCAATTTTTTAATGTGACATTGGAATGACTGAAAGATTTTACAATGACCTCGGTGACAAATAGTCACCAGTTACCATCAACGTTCATCAATCCCAATTGATCCCAATTTACCGAAACACTTATTCAGCACGGAGCCAAACAGGGCTATCGGTGAAATAACTAGTGTGTGTATTCACAATTGTGCTTGGGTAAAGTTTTTAGATACTGTGACTTTACTTGGTGTAACTGTATTACGGTACTATATTTTCACTTTTTAAGAGAATATTTTGGCATTGCTGCTTTATTATAATAGGTAAAGATAGACATGAAGGACGGGGCAGGGAGAGAGGATGATATGAGCAGAGGGCACAGGTTGGAATCGAACACACGCCGCTGTGCTATGTGGTTTAAACAGTGAGCCAAAAGGCACCAAAACGGTCTTGTTTTCTAAAGACACGTTCATTTCTCCATGCCCAAATCTGGTGTGCACCAGGAAATGCTTTGATCCTTTG
>OMNV01025943.1:0-22498 GCA_900303265.1 Brotula barbata
GACAAGGACTGCGACTGAACAGGGAATTGTGGGGGATGGGTGAGTGGTGAGACCAAAACCAAGTTGTGATACTGATAAATTTGAAAATATACTTAATGAGGTTTTGCCAAATATGAAGATTTACCAGGCTACAGGCCTGGGTGGAAAACACTTCACTATATGTTAAACTGAGGGTAAAAAAAAAAAAAAAAAAGAAAAATTTGGATGACAATCTTGACGCTGTGCACTGTTTGTGTACTTGAGTAGGAGTAGGATTGTGTGTCTTAGAAAAGATAACAATGAGAAAAATAAATAGGTGGTGTAGTAGGTGTGGTAGTAGGTGTGTTATTTATAATCTTTAGAATTTATCTGGTTTTTATCTTCATATCACTGAATTCTGGCCAATAGACAACTGGTATCCTTTGTTAGTGTTGTCAAAGTAAGTAAAAGAAAAGTAATTTCTTCATATAAATATACATACATATAAAAAATGTAACTATATCATATCTTGACTTTGAAAACTGAGTGTTGTGTAATGATGATGAATTTAAAATGTGTACTACTTTTATCACTGTGTAAACAAAATGAATTTGCATTTACTCCTTAAACCATTTCTTAACTTACATTGGGACAAATGTTAAAATGTGTTTCAAAGAGCTTGTTTTTACATTATTAATTGATTTAACAATTGTAAATTAATATGAGAATATCTCACAAGTCAAACAAATTGAAACAATCTTAATCTGTGTTCCTATTAAGGTCTCTTTTGTTATATTTCCCCTTTTGTATATTAAAATAAGAAATTATATAAATAAGAAAAAGACATTTCTGAGAACAGAACACAGAAAATTGTTGACGATATCTTATAACATGACAAGTCTTCGAGGCATAACCATACAAGACATAATATAACTTAAATCAAAAATAGTTGATTTACATAATTCATAGAAATGAAAGTGTAAACAACAAACAACAAACAATCTTTATGATATATAGTCCTGTGAACCTTAATTGAAAGATCGTTAGCAGCAATGTAGTCTTAGTGTTTTTTGGTAAATAATTTCAAACCTTGAGAGTTGTGTTCTGTGTTGGGGTGGGATTTTTTCTGCATAATTTCTAAAAAGGTTCCAGAGTAGAGCTCATAATGACAATCATCACTAAAATGATTTGAAACTTTGTTTTTCATTATCAAAAATAAAGATGAGTCAAACACAATTTTCTGGATTTCTCTGCATTCTTTGAACAGTAGCAGATTGATATAATGTGACGTGTAAATGGGTTTTAAATTCACTTACTGCAAGTTACACAACCAAACTTCTCACTCATAGTAATGACAGCTGAACGGGAATGAACAAGACAAAACCTTATAAAACTAAACCTTATTTGAGTTTACCGAATAAAATGGTTCTATCAGATTTTTTAAACGATTTGATGAATTTGGTAATTCTTGAAATGCAGGCTTTGTTGAAGCACCAATGTAAGTTAGCACCTTACACTGGTATATTCCACTATATAGGTTAGCGATTGGGTTAGCCCCTTTTTGGCTTTTCATGAGACCAATGTCAGCAGGACTCCACATCTCTCTGGTATGTGTCACAGTAAATTACCTGCCACACCCGCTTCAGCGTCTTGTTTAACCACGTGTCCAACCCCAGGCTGTTCAAGCATGGGCTCCAGGACCATTTGTGGCTTAAGGATGACGATCTGCCATTTATTCCCCAACAGCTGGTTCTACCCAGCATCTCTTCAGGACCACATAGCACATAGCCTGTCAATGTCTCAAGGACCACGGTCCCTTCACTGTGGGTACCTGAGCAGCCATATCTTTCCGCGGTTGTCCTTATTATATTGCGACACACTGACTGGTTGCAGGAGCTCTGGGTCTCTGTGCTGTTTTACTCCACAGGACTCGTTGAACACTGTGGACACCGTAGGCTACTCTAAGTGATTCCCCTCCTATCTTATCTTCTGTTATGTCTATGGACAAACTGCGGAGTCGATCACACTGTAGGCATGTCACCTGGCAACTACATCTTCATAGCCTTGTTGTTGTGGTTTGGGCATTGCGTTCGTTCTGTTATGGTTTCTATGTGTGTTTTTCTCTCTCCTTCCCCACCACTTCTCAACCAGGCGCTGTCGTCCAAAGAAGTTCTTGTGGGGAAACACAACGCCACCCTACGGACAGGAATGGATGCTTTCCAGAGGCTTTCTACTGACGTCTTGCAGTTTGGCAGCAGCATGGACAGGGTGGCTATGCAGCTTTCCACCACCTCTTCCACGGTCAGCATTCAACCACCTCCAGCTACTCCTGCGGCATCCCCAGTGTCTCCACCTCAGCCCGTGAACCCCTACATCTCCATCCCGGCTAGGTATACTGGAAATCTAGGGACATGCAACCAGTTCCTCCATCAGTGTTCCCTAGTTTTCTCACAGCAGCCTAGTACATACAGCACTGATCAATCTAAGATGACGTTCACAATGAGCTGACTCAGTGACAGAGCTTCCGTCTGGGCACTAGTCCTTTCTCAGAACAATTCATCTGTGTCCAGTAATTACCAGAGGTTCACAAATGAGAAGAGAAAAGTCAGGATCAGGCATCACTACAGAGTGTATTTAAGTATACACATATAAGTGTTTATCAGCAGAGATAAAGGATGAGTTAGCTGCCAGAGATGAGGCTTCCAGTCTTGAGGAACTAATTGGGCTAGCCACTCGACTAAACAACCGCCTGAGAGAGAGACGCAGGGAAAGAGCAGGCGGGCAAAGGGTCAATCCTTCTGTCTTCCAGCCCAGACCCGCTGCCTTGATGATCTACTCATCTTCTCCTCTTCCATCCTTGGAGGATAGCAGCTCCATCCTCACCAGTCCCTCTCGGACATTCTCCCTGTGCAGATCTCCCAATGAACGCCAGCAACGACTACGTATTGGTCTGTGCATCTACTGTGGGCAAGCAGGTCACTTCCTCGCCTGCCAGAGCTGTCCAAAAGGACAGACTCACCATTATTTGTCCCCTCGTCACCAGTTGTTCTTGGTCTCCCCTGGCTCAAAATCCCCAATCCCCAAATAGACTGGTCCACTGCCTCCATTTCTAACTGGAGCCTTCATTGTCATTCCCGCTGCCTTCAGACCGCTTTTCCAGCTCATGTTGCTCCACCCCTCTCCGTTCTGGAAGACAGAGATCTGTCTACAATACCCTCAGAGTATAATGAACTTCGCCAGGTATTCATTAAGGATCGTGCTGTCTCTTTGCCCCTAAACAGACCATACGACTGCACCACTACAGTTCCCTTCAGTTGTTCCAAGAGTTTGCTGATGTCTGTGTTGACCGTTTCCCACTCCTTCTTTTCACAGGATTTTGGCCATCTGACTAGCGGCTTTCGCCCCTGGATTGCCCCTGGATTGCCCCTGGATCGCCCCTGGATCGCCCCTGGATCACCCCTGCATCGCCCCTGGTTTCAGGCTGTGGAAGGCTAGGCTCATGGGGCTCTGCTATGCTTGATTCATCCTCTTCCTCTGCAACAGGAGGATTGATGTCCTGCAGACTTTGGTTTTTGGCCTGCTGCTGAACTACTCTTGACTGACTCAACTTGCTTTGTGAGAAGTAGTGGTCAATGCGAGGTCCCTGTCCCAACACCTTCAAACACCTTTTCCTGCCTTGATGTATTCTCAGGCCTGCAGAGGATGTTACAATCTATCTCATAGATAAATAGATGGATGAATGGAAGGATAGATAAATAATAATTAAAGAAGCATAGAATATATAGAACAATATAACATAATAGTTTATCTGATGTTTGGCCTGTGTTAGGACAAACCATATTAAAATTTGAAGGCCCTCAATGCAAATTTGCCACTGACCTTCTATGTGTCTCAATCAACATGCCCGAGCTCATTTGTATATTAAAATGAGATCACGCTGTATATTAGCAGCAGTAAACAGCAGCAGGAGCAGTTGCTGTTTGGGTTTTTTTCCTCAGGGCTTTCCTGCAAAGACTTGAAATAATCATCATTCAATATTGATTTTAAACAGGTGAGTACATCCTCTTTAAACAGCTTTCAATAACTGGCAACGCAAAATGGTTTTAATATAATCCGGCTTTTAGTAAAAGTAATGACAAAAGACAAAATATTGCAATAATTCAGGAGCCATATCCAGGATAAAGTATGCTGTCTCTTGTGGTATTTCCCCATTGGCTTTTCTTTAAATTGCACCAAATACAGAGTATAATACTTGAATCCCTCAATGCTACGTCGGGTTTAATGTACATATATGCAGTATATTTATTAATTTAACTATCTATAAACAGCTCCTCTTTGCTTGTTGTGTTTACTGCCCACCACCTTCATTTCCTATCTGCAATCAATAAGCTGTTGTCTGATGTTTATTTATTTATTTTGTTTGTTTATGTATGTATGCATGTATATAGAGTAAGTTTGTATATGGAACACAGATCAACATTATTATTAAGTTGTAGAAACCCGACTATTGTATCTGCTCTTGGTTTGTGTTTGGGAGCGAATGAATCACGACTAGTTATGTAAAGAGAAATGTATATTTACAACAAATTCCATTCCCAAAATGGCAAACAACAACAAACAAAATGTCTCTTCCCAACAGCAATCAATGTCATTTAAAGTCCAGTCAGTCAAAAAGAGTCATTTCCGTATATGTGTGTGCTACCCGGTGTAGTAGTGTAGTGTCTGTGTGTTTTGTGTTGAGATCTCTTAAGCTTATCTGGTCCAGGAGGGAACCCTCTGCAAATCAGATAATGAACTCTAGATGCCTCTTCTTCCGCCCTTCGCATAGGATAATAACAGCACAGTTTTTTTCTTGACTCCGATTGGTTTTTCGTTACATAAAACAGTTTCAACATCGCCTAACCATCAGTAAAATATTTCCCCAGCAGCTTCAGTAGCTTACATTACACCTAATAAGCTAGTTTAGCTAATTAGCTTGTTAACTCAGCGGAGTATCAACTCAGTTCACATAGATCCAGACCTAAAAAAAATACACACCACGGCAAAAAAAAACGCCACAACTGTCACAATTCCTCACAAATCTTAATATGGCAGTCACAAAAAAAAACCTCAGGATACTTTGGTCACTTTAAGAAGAGAAATAAAATAATACTTATCACCTGATTTTCGTATAGCTTTTACTCTCTGTAACTTCACCCGGGTCAGATCCGAGATACTCAAGGGGGCCTCTACAGGTCATTTTGTACAACTACTCAATGTGAGCTGAATAAGTATCTATCTATCTATCTATCTATCTATCTATCTATCTATCTATCTATCTATCTATCTATCTTCCACTTTACAGTGACATTAAAAATGGACAATGGAATCCTTCTGATGGTCCTGCTTCTTGGTAAGACTCAAGAAAATATTCTTCACCATATTAATGTGATGCACTGTGATTTGGTGTTTGCATGTTTCAGCCAATTTACCTCAACTTACTGTATGTATACGTTACATGACATATATGAAGCCTTTGCAGCATTAGTAGAATCCAGTCAGGATCACTCCTAATGTTGTTACGCTCTGTCAGAAACTAATTAAGTGCCAAATATCTGTTTAGTAAGTAAGATTTTCTTTCTGTCATCCATCCTCAGGATTGTTCATCCCCTCCTCTAACACCTTATTCTTGCGAGGGTACCACTTTATCACCTTGAAAATGAGTTGGAGCGATGCTCAACAATACTGCAGAGCAAATTACCACGATCTGGCAACCTTTGAAAGCATGTATGACATAAATAGTGTGGTAAGACCTGAGGGCAACATGGATGAGGCATGGATTGGGCTGAATGATGATCCCCAATCCTGGAAGCATAGCTTAGGTAATGAGGCCAACTCATGGAGATGGTCAGGAACTGGAGAACCAAGCGAAACCGGTTACAGCTCCTGGGCTCACGTTGATCCAAATAATGCGTTTGGAGTGGAGGTGTGTGCATATATGGATCCTGGCACAATATGGTGGGATGGCAACTGTAAAGGATCACTCCCCTTTCTTTGTTATACAGGTAAAATACAGGAACACACAAATCAAACAATCAACTTATTGGTGTGTTGGCAGTGAATTTTATAGATTTCATAACTAAAATAAAATTATTGAGTAAGAACTGCCAAGTAGTATGAGACCGATTACTCGGTGAAAAGTGACTGGAAACAGCGTACCAAGCAGCAAGACAAAGCAGTCGTCCAGTAGCTAATAATAACAATAACAATTACAAAATTATAGCAAAATTATAATAAAGAACAATATGATATATAGATAGATTATAAAATAAATAGATAAATGCCATTTGTAGAAACTGCATGACTATTGCAGTGCTTTTAAGTGCATTTCAAAAACATTGAGATTCCTTCACATTCATCATTTTATAACACTAAGTTGTCATGTGCCTGTCGTGGTGGTTGTTAATACTGTTGTGATTTAAATCTCCGTTGAAGATACAGTTTCAGGAATGAAAAACTACACTTACATTCCAACGCCACTGTCCTGGACGGATGCCCAAGCATACTGCAGAGAACACTACACAGACCTGGCTACGATCGAGAGCGCTGAAGAGAATGGAAGGGCAGCCACAGCAATATCAACACAGGCGTGGATTGGCCTCTACCGCGAACCATGGATGTGGTCTGACAAGAGCACCAACTCGTTCAAAAACTGGAAAATGGGAAATCCAGATAACCGTCACTCCAATCAGAACTGTGCGAGTGAGAATCACCTACATGAGTGGAGTGACGATGACTGTAGCATTCGAAAAAGCTTCATCTGCCAAGAAGGTGAAGGTTCACTGTACAAATAATGTAAATGCTAATAATACTATCAATAATGTAAATACTTTTGGGTTCTTTCAAGTAAATATTATTCAGTATATCGCTGCTTGATTTGGGATTATTTGATTTTCCAGAGCCATCTGAGAAGAAGGTAGTGAGGATGAAGATTGTTTCTGCTGCTGACATGACAGGTTCAGCTGTTCAAGCCCAGATCCTACAACAGGTTAACTCTCTCATTCACCCACAAACTCCATAAAAGGGTAACATATTTTAAGGTGGTGTGCAAAATATAGATGTCTGAAAAAAATAAAGTAACAAAAGAGAAATAGTTATTGGTATGCCGGATAGTACGGAACAACAGGAACATCTACGATCTAAACAAGCCAAAAATTTAGGCATATGAATACAGGATACAAAACTCATGTTAGAATATGAGGACTTTTAGGTAGTTACGGAGGTGTGTAGGTACTTTATTAATCCCGAAGAAAAGTCCAGTCATCCAGCACCTCATAATAAGAATAACCATAACAACAAAATGATAACATAATGTAATTTAATGTATAATATAATACAGTATATATAATAATAACAAGAATAATAACACTCTAATAATAATAAACTCTACACTAATAATGTTCATGACCGTTTAAGTCTGGTAATTTTAGAAGACACATCTTAGAACAAATAGCTGTAGTGCAATATTTAGACATGAACAACACTCTCATTCTGAAGTGATTTCTGGGTCTATTACGCAACGCATCACCATTAAGATCACCGAAAACACAGAGGAGGACCAACCGAGCAGACCCCTTGAGATGAATATAACATGAGACATTTTTTTTTAGACCAACTCTAACGTCCTCTGCTATGTTTTCATAATGTTAGATTTTATATTTCATTTTCATTAGAATCTTCAGAGTTGAAGAATGTCCGTTTTACAAGGACTCCTACCTCCAAACATTTTCCAGTGCAAATAAAATGAATGAATGAATTATGCAAATTGTTAGTTCACACACGCAGAATCCGATCAAATTTGTGTGTGGGTGCGGTCGATGAATGAGTTGTTTCCTTTATCCCCTCCAAGCTACAAGCAGCACTGATGGAGCAGGGATTGACTGACGTCAAACTGAGCTGGAAGACTCCCCCAAAGAAAATAAAATGACAACAATGGAACTGGTACGACACAAACATGACGTCTATGACATCATAGAGGACGACGTGTGATGATCTATACACTCCACAGGAAAACAGAGTTGGACAAGGACTGCGACTGAACAGGGAATTGTGGGGGATGGGTGAGTGGTGAGACCAAAACCAAGTTGTGATACTGATAAATTTGAAAATATACTTAATGAGGTTTTGCCAAATATGAAGATTTACCAGGCTACAGGCCTGGGTGGAAAACACTTCACTATATGTTAAACTGAGGGTAAAAAAAAAAAAAAAAAAAAAGAAAAATTTGGATGACAATCTTGACGCTGTGCACTGTTTGTGTACTTAAGTTAAATGGGATAAAGAAGTAGGATTGTGTGTCTTAGAAAAGACAACAATGAAAAAATTAATAGGTGGTGTAGTAGGTGTGGTAGTAGGTGTGTTATTTATAATCTTTAGAATTTATCTGGTTTTTATCTTCATATCACTGAATTCTGGCCAATAGACAACTGGTATCCTTTGTTAGTGTTGTAAAAGTAAGTAAAAGAAAAGTAATTTCTTCATATATTTATGCATACATATAAAAGATGTAACTATATCATATCTTGACTTTGAAAAGTGAGTGTTGTGTAATGATGAATTTAAAATGTGTACTACTTTTATCACTGTTTGCAACCAGTTCTTAACTTACATTGGGACAAATGTTAAAATGTGTTTCAAAGAGCTTGTTTTTACATTATTAATTGATTTAACAATTGTAAATTAATATGAGAATATCTCACAAGTCAAACAAATTGAAACAATCTTAATCTGTGTTCCTATTAAGGTCTCTTTTGTTATATTTCCCTTTTTTGTATATTAATATAATAAATTATATTAATAAGAAAAAGTCATTTCTGAGAACAGAGCACAGAAAATTGTTGACGATATCTTATAACATGACAAGTCTTCGAGGAATAACCATACAAGACATAATATAACTTAAATCAAAAATAGTTGATTTACATAATTTATAGAAATGAAAGTTTTAACAAAAACAACAAACTTTATGATATATATTCCTGTGAACCTTAATTGAAAGATCGTTAGCAGCAATGTAGTCTTAGTGTTTTTTGATAAATAATTTCAAACCTTGAGAGTTGTGTGCTGTGTTGGGGGTGGGATTTTTTATTCATAATTTTAAAAAGGTTCCAGAGCAGAGCTCATAATGACAATCATCATTGTTTTTCATTATCAAAAATAAAGATGAGTCAAACTCAATTTTCAGGATTTCTCCACATTCCTTGAACAGGAGCAGATTGATATAATGTGACGTGTAAATGGGCTTTAAATTCACTTACTGCAAGTTACATAACAAGACATCTCATTCATAGTAATGACAGCTGAATGGAATGAATCAAAGAACATGACTTTGCAAATTCTGCAGATGGACGCATGAATCTATAGGTTTTCCACAACACTTATCTTTGGAAAAAAGTAATTCATACAATTTTTCAAAAAGGAAGTAAAACATTTAGACAGGCAGAGTCAGGTGCACTCCTTAGATTAACTTTAACAACAGACAGCAATCCGAGGCTGGTTCATGGACACATACACAGAAAATAAAATCAGGAAACTTCTGAGTGAACTGCAAAGTGTTCAACTTTTGGATTGAATGTTCCCATGGCAACCCCCACTGTATTCCCTTCTGCGTTTTCCGTGTGTACAAAAAACATGATTGTGACGTAATTGTATGGGTTACATTCCAAAAATAAAATATGTATAACATGTGGCTATATACTCGCTTGACATTTGCATTAAGTAGATCCAGAGTCTATTCCTGTCTGGTTGGGCATGTGACAAACTGGCTGAATTTGAGCCAAGTAGAGGAATATGATTAAAGTCCCCAGATAACAGCAAAAAGTTACGCGGCACACAGCAGCAGCAGCATCGCCAGCTAGTGCAGGACGTACACTCATATCACAGTAACACAAAAACTCTCTGGGAAGTATGGCCTGGTATATAGTATTGCTTGTAAAGTTGGTGTAATGGTCCATAGACACTTTTCAATCCAGCTGGTACTCTTAGCAAAGCAAAAGGTGTTATTGGCTCATGTGGAGGGCATAGCAGAAAGAAAGGTGAGGCACAATGATTTGCAAGGTAAACATGCCGGCGATAATTAAAGTAGGAGTTCCGACCATGCAAATAATATCATAAACAGAGCATTTCGACTCCTCAGGGAGGGTTTTATTGCATAACAAAAAGCAAAACACCGAGAGAGCAACATAGGGATTCCAGGAACAGTGAATAGAAGTCGGAAGACCGATAAACTAATTCTCTGCATTTTAACCCCTCACCTTCAATGAGGAGCAGAGGGCAGCACAAAGCCTGGGGACCAACTCCAGATCTTACACCGTATGCCTTGGTCAGGGGCAATGGCTGGAGTGATTAGTCTATCACACATGGTTTTGTGGGTGGGAAACCAGAGCACCCGGAGGAAACCCACGCAGACGTGGGGAGAACGTGAAAACTTCACACAGAAAGGTGCGGTGGTCGACCCCGGGATTTGAAACCATTTCCTTCTCGCTGTGAGGCAACAGTGCAAACCGCCACGCCATTGTTCTGCCCTTTATAGAACCTTATGGGATGGGGCTGGCCCGTTGTGGGCTTGATCCCTTAATAAGTTGCCCACGGTCCCTTAGGAGGGGCTAGCCGGAAAAGGATTGACAGTCAGTTGTGTTACATATTGGTCGAGAGAAAGAGTCCATTGACCTTGAGTTCCTTTTCCGTCAGATCGCCCCAAATGGAGCTCCCATTGCCAGGGAACAGGGCGAAGCACAGCCCCGTCACTTCTTGTCTAAATAATATTGTGGTGGCAGAGAAGAGAAAAAAAGGAAGAACACAGTTGGAAGATATCAAGATATCAAGTCATGTATAATGATGAAGTCATGTCCCATTCTGTCTCCTAAGATCATGTTTCTCTGTTTTTCATATTTCCGCAATGTTTCCTGCTTTGTTTTGCCCTTTTGTGTTTCACCTGTGTCTCATTGGATTCTTCTCACCTGGTGTCAGTCTGTGTCTGACAAACTCAGCAGAGGCTTCTGGATCAAAAGTTGTTTGTCAACATTGAGAAATTCCTAGAGTTTACAGGCCCAAGCTGCTTTACAGAGATAGAAGCAGAGTTTGGCAATGGGTCTGGCAAACTGCCAGACTCTCGTGGTGGAGGTTGATGCCTCAGATGGAGGGATTGGTGCCATTTTGTCCCAGAGGTCAGCAAAAGGCAACAGACTACATCATTCTGCTTTCTTGTCCAAAACTCTCTCCCCTGCAGAGAAGAATCATGACATTGGCAACAATGAGCTCTTGGCTCAATCAAGGTTGTTGCAGTCATTCCCAGTCTAGAAGGATCAGAAAAATCTAAAGAATCTGAAGACGGCTAAGAGACCGATCGAATTGTCCAGCAGGTCGGGACTATTCTTTAACAGATTCAGTTTTACTCTCTCTTATCGTCCTAGCTCCAAAGATGTTAAACCAGATGTGAAACCTAAGGTCTGCTCTCCCGTTCTGCCTTCCTCAGTGTGTTGGAGCTGTCACCTGGGACTTTGAGCCAAAGCAAACCAGAACGATGAGCGTCCTGACGCTGTTCCACCCAACCTGTTGTTGAGTATGCGGCCTCCTGTCCTGTGTGTTCCAGGAACAAGACCTCCTGGAGACCACCCTTTTGCCTCCTGCGCCCACTGCCTGTGCCACATTGCCCTTGGTCCGACGTCTCCCTCGACTTCATCACTGCCATACTCACTATGGTTGAACATTTTTCCAAAATGGTTCATTAAATTCCTTTGCCTAAATTCCTCTCTGCCAAGGAAAAAGCAAAGGTGGTTTTGCACCATGTCTCCTCCTTGTGCAGAGGATATCAAGGCGATCCTAAAGGATGATGTCATGGACGCCCCACGTTGAGTACTCTGCACTGCTGACAATGTGCCAGTATTCACAGCTGGCAGAAGGGGCACAATCTGCGGCTTCTGCCGGTACAGTTACTGTCGCAGGTCATGGGAGCAAATGGGGCAACTCCAGTCCATATGGTAAATACTAAATGGACTGCATTTATATAGTGCTTTTCTAGTCCGTAGACCACTCAGAGCGCTTTTACAGTGTTTGCCTCACATCCATTCATACACCGACAGTTGGGAGCATGACCTTCGACATGGTGGACCCAGGGATCAAACCGGCGATCCTTCAATCACTAGGCGATCACCTTACCACCTAAGCCGCGTCGCCCCATGTGGGATGGCTTTGCCCTTAAACATAGAGGCGGACACTGTGGCCAAAGTACCCACGGCATATATGTTTACTGTGTGAGTGATGGGACAGCATCTTTATAAGACGCAACCACAGTAGAGAAAATCAAGAAAGAAATCAAAGTCTATCTGATTAAACTGAAATGACCATTTGAGGAATCTCATCAATCACTGCTGCCTTCCTGAACAAACTCCTAAAGGCCACTAAAGGACTGGCTGGATTTATATTTAGGTTGCAATAATTACATAAAGAGCTCGTTAAACCCCTGACCTTCTGTCAATCCTCTGACTTGACAAGGACTGGAATATGAATTCAATGACGGTGCTCATCCATGATCCACTGTGACATTATATGTAGAGATGATGATGGCAGACAGCTGACAACATTTTGCCGGCCCAGACCATGATAATCACTTCAACACGATCTTTCGGAATCCTCACTGACATGTTTTTGTTGTGTGTTTGTTGAATCTGTCACAGGCTCCAGATAAAAACAAAAAAAAGAACATTACACCCGTATTTCCGCGCCACAATTCCACCTCCAGTGTTATATGTGACCGTAGTGTATCAGAGTAGTGACTGTTAGTCCAGTGGCCTAAATCTATAATCCACATGTGTGGCAGGGCTGAGAAACACAGACATGCATTTACGCTGAACAAACACAAGTGTGCACATTTATACAACACGTCTCTGTCTGCTAAAAGCCCGTGGAGCTGTTATGTAAGGAGACAGTTTCCCAGATTTCCTCCTCATCCAAGCCAAATTGCAAATTGCGAGGCAGAACCTTCATAGAAGATTTCAGTCTATATTTAGAACTCACGCGCAACCATGCCATGAATGTGTGTGCTCTACATTTTCTACATTTTCTCAAATACAGAAGGAGGATTTTCCGCGAATATATATATATGCACGGTTTTTATGGGTTTTTGTTAGTATATAACATAACATATGCTTGATATCTTCATTGGTGTCTGAATGGCCAACTGTCTGGTGGAGAAGAAACCGTTTCTGCTTCATCGTTGCACAAGCACGGGCTCTTCGCCCTGCAGGGAGAGAACAGGGTCAAGGTCAAGGTCAAAAGCAACAGCAAACCCTACCATAGTCAAAAACAGTGCACAATATAGTATGGTATCATTTGAAGGATGCAATGATTTCATTTTATTTTATTTTATACTTTGTACATGTTATAGTCTGTCTATAGTATCACTTACAAGAGATGAAGGTTGTTAGACACAATTATAGATTCTGTAATGCAATATGAATTTTATGATAGAGGATGGATTTTGAATGTGCATTTCCCTGATGTAAAGTCTATTCTGTAAAGTAACACACGACAAGCAGCGTAATACTAATACTAATATTTAACCTTAATTTCAATATCTCTATCTATAAATGTACATATAGTCTACACAGCGGACGATAGGATAAAAGGAAATTCAGCCTCCCTGTCATTCTGAGGATGACCTCCTTATGTAAGCCACTCATTTACGTCTTCGCTCCTCTTCCTCACTGACAGGGATTTGAGGTGATGCCAGACCCTCGCTGTTCCATTCAGTCTGACAGCACTGATTGTTAATTAACGTACGAGCTTAAAGCCAAAGCAGAACGCCTCGCTTCATATTTATGGAGCTCCGACAAGGTCCACAGGCTGTTTTCACACCGCGCTCAGTGTTCCCCTGATGTAAATAAACCCAAATGTAAAACAGCAACAAAAAGCGCCGGCAGCTCCCAATGACTATTTGACCATCAAAGCCCCGACCTTACAGATCAGCTCATCAACTTCGATGATTGATTAAGAAAGGCAGCAGCTGAGGGTAAAAGTAGCAGCCTGTGTGTGTACGGGCAAATGTGTGTGAACCTTAGGGCTCCTTTGTGTGTCACTTCTGTACACTCTGTACTGTATATTTGAGGACCTGCTTATACATCGCTGTCCTCAATGTTACTTGGAGAGGTTTAGTATTTATAGACTATAATAATAGACTATAATCAGTCAGGGAAGTCACGACACACTCTTTTTGAATCGAAAAACGAAACGTGCGTGTCACTGCGAGGATGACATATTTTCTGATCATAAATATCATAATCCAAGACTGTCCTTAAAACTCTGCGTACGCTTCTTTTACTGAATTTGCCAACACTGCAGGCTCGAGAACACAGTGCAACAAATCTAAACAAATCAGTTTGGAACAAAGTTTGCATTTCTTTGATGATTATTCTTATTCTTATTCTTATTCATATTCTTATTCTTATTCTTATTCTTATTCTTATTCTTATTCTTATTCTTATTCTTATTCTTGTTATTAATTGTATCTATTATAATTATGCATTATTTATTAATAAACGTATTAAATGTAAAATTAGTCCACTCGTGACAATTTTTTTTTTTTTTTAAGCCGATACTGTGTACTATTGCAAAAAATAGATGAATGACATAGAAGAGATATAATACAGTAAAATAATGTACTAAAATAATCTGGGACAGGCGGACTGGGGTGTATGAAATCCTTAAAACACAATCCGAAAGTCAAAGCATTCACAGAAGCTGATCTGAGAACAGGATGTATTCAACATGAAGCCCTGGTGTTAAACGTCTCACCGACTGATCTGATCAGCTATTTCTATTCTACTACAAGGTGATGTGGTTGTCTTCCAGGGGGCCAAATGCATATAATATTGTGTCACTCCTGCGTGCACGCTCCATCACTCTTGTCAAAGCTCATTGCTACACTTCATCTTGAAAGCGCCGTGCGAAACGAGCCCGGTAATGGTATCGCCGTGACGTGGCGGAGCTTTGATTATGTCTGCGAGTCGCTGCAGAAGAACAAATGTGGAAGTGAGGGCCTCCCCTGTTCGAGCTCATTACACAGAGTCACAGCCTGCATCCTTCCTACACATGACACTGTGACATCTCACTCTGCCTGGATCCCCGTCCCTGTGATATCTCACCTCGTCCGCACGAGGCCTGACTGTGCACGTCACATGACCCAACCACAGGAAGACGGAGGAGGAGGAGGGGGAGGGGAGGCAAAGGGCACCGCTTCAACACCTACATCGCAGAAGGAAGAGAATTTAAGGGTCATACATCACTAATAATAATAATAATTATTATCATTATCATCATCATCATCATCATCTACATTCGGGTCATGGTGGTACTGGAGCCTATCACAGCAGTCACTGGATGAAATGTAGGGTACACCATCTATTTCTCCACCTCCTCCTCATCCTCCTTCTTCTCCTTCTCCTTCTTCTTTTTCTTCTTCTTCTTCTTCTTCTTCTTCTTCTTCTTCTTCTCCTTGTTTTTCTTCATATTATTAGTATTATTATTATTATTTTTGTGGTTATTATTTAGGATTTTGATGAAAATCTATGAGGCTCTCTTTCATCAGTGAAGTTATTGATCTGTCATTTGATTATTGGCTGAAGCTCATAGATGACTGTCACAGTCTTCTTCTTATATTTTCTATATTTGATGGGCGGGCACAGAGACTTTTGAATCATTAATTGTGAGAAATTGAGCCAAACTCTAAAATCACCCTAATATTACGCTGTAATAAACCGCTCATGAAGAATGAACTTTAAATTACAAAAAAGTCTCTTAAATCCTTCTACAAAACTCTTTTGTTCTAAGCCCGTCTATACATTTAATTTGCACCTTCTCTTATCTTTTATCTTCCAGCCATCCATTTAATCAAGATCAGACACACTAAACTCTGATCTGTAGAGAAACCTGGAGGAACACAGTGTTCCCATTTCATACATTTAGTCACAGCGAAGATGTCAGTAAATGTGAGAAATTACAGATTAAAACATCTCTACACCTGCAGCTCTCGCTCTCCCTGCAGGGCAAACATGCTAATTATGAACAAAGTAGCTTCACGCGGCCCTGAGAGGCGATAACGAACAGGAATCGCTCCTTACAGAGACAGCTGAACGACTTTCACAAAGTTTCTAAGTGCATTTCTGATTACGTTGGAAAGAGATGACTAAGTAATGACATCGCTCAATACTGACAGAAAAGCTGTAGGTCAAAATACGATATTATTCATTCTTTAATTTTTAATTATTTCCATTAACTACTGCCCGCTGGAGACTTTTTGATTGACCTGGTTTAAGAATGAACAGTGGAACAAAAGTGATTCTGCTGATACCTTTATCCAAAACGCCAGTAATCTCAGCGAGCGGTGCCTAAAACGACAAAAAAACTCAAATGGGCCAGAATTTATACTTTAATTTTTCACACATAAATTCACCCACACCTGGTGCCCAGCCCTCATTATATCTATGGTATAAATACACCTGGATAAAATAGCATGAAATCCATTTTGCGTTGGTCACGGGCAGCCAACCGTTCATCCATGACTTCTAAAAACACGTTTGCGTGCCTCCTACCACCACTGCTGACCTGGAATAGAGCTCCACCTGAGGGCTTTAGACCCTCTTTTATCTGTGAAATAGTCATTAATCCACATGTAACAGCTCAGCTTCCACCACAAACTGTAGCAGAGTACCACATGTGAGAACCCCAACATCCTCCAGGGATTTCCAGGTAGCGCTAACTTTCGAGCTGCGCTATTAGTCTTTGTCACGGGTCAGGTTATGGAGCTCCAAATTAGATTTGATGAAGCTGATAAGATGATCCCTGCAGGGGGAAACATCTCACTGCATCAGCCAGTGGTCCCAGGACGCACCAAAGACAATTTTAAGTCTGCTGAAAACAGATGGGTAGATAAATTGACACAGATAGAGATTGGTGAAACGATGGATACACGCGGTAGATTATAAGATATAGATTACAAGCGCAATACAATGTTATGGCTTCGGGGCAAAAATCTTTGCTGAAGATGCTCCGTGCTGCACCTCGGGGAGAAGTGTGGAGGATTTCGGTCCGTGTTCTCACCTGTGCTGCTGCCCACAGGGCGTCCGAGCTCAGTCTGACAGCTTAGCCCGAACCAAACACAAAACGCTGCGTTAGAGCAACACGGCTTCAATCAAACGGGCCTGAGCCAGTAATACAACCGGACCGTGCCAATGTGCAACAAAGCACAATGTAATCTCGCCGCCCTTGGTTGATTTAATGAGATCAGAATACTTAATGCTCGTTTTATAGCCATATAGCGTCCATAGTGACACATGGAACATTTATGCAAAGGAAACGATCCAGCATGAACATTTTGAGTAATTAGGCAGCTGTCACTGCTGACGAATGGAGCCACGATGCTTTCTAACGCTCTCCGTGGGGAATCCTGATTTGTGCCGCTAATGGTTTCTAAAATACACCAGAACAGGTTTTGACATCACCGGAGGTCCAGCAGAGTCTCCCTCTGACAATTAGGAGAGCTGAAGTCTACCTAACCAATCAGCTGTGGTCACCCCCAAAGTGTGGGGTCAAAGGGTTAAGTGAAGGGTTAACCCGTGCTGATACTTATTGGTCCTGGTTTGTTTATGTCTGAACTCTCTGCATCATTCTAAATGTCTGAGAAGCTTCTTCTTCTTCTTTGACTTCTTCTTCTTCTTCTCCTACGTTTTTCCTTTTTATTCTTCTACTTCTTCTTCTTTGACTTCTTTGTCTTCATCTTCTTGTTCTTCTTCTTTCTCTTCTTTTCCATTGTCTCCTCCTCCTTCTTCTTCTTCTTCTTTGACTTCTTCTTCTCCTTCCTCTTCCTCTTTTTCTCCTTTTTATTCTTTTACTTCTCCTTTGACTTTGTCTTCATCTTGTTGTTCTTCTTTGTTTTCTTCATATTCTTATAATTCTTTGTCTACAGCTTCTTTTTCGTCTTCATCTTCTTGTTCTTCTTTGTCTTCTTCTTCTTCATCTTCTTTTGGTCTCCTTTGTCTTCTTCATATTCTTATAATTCTTTGTCTACAGCTTCTTCTTCGTCTTCATCTTCTTGTTCTTCTTTGTCTTCCTCTTCTTCATCTTCTTTTGTTCTTCTTTGTTTTTTAGTTCTGTGTCTACAGCTTCCTCTACTTTGTCTTTTCCCTCTTCTTCCTCCTCTTCTTCTTTCTTCTTTCTCTTCTTCTCCGTTGTCTCCTCAGTCTTCTTCTACTTGTCCGTGTTCTTCTTCTTCCTTCTCTTTGTCTTCATCTTCATCTTCTTGTATATCTTCCCGTTTGTCTTCTTCATCCTCTTCCTCTTGTACTTGTTCTTCTTTTTCTTTGTCGCCTTCATTTTCTTCTACTTGTACTTCCTCCTCTTCTTCTCCTCAGGGTTATTTTAACCTTCTGCCGGCAGCAGCCTATTTGAATTTATCAATCTTGATGAATCAATGCACACACACGGTGATGAGTCAGTGCGCTGTGCTTCATATTCATATTTCAGTCTCAAAACTGTCATCAGGCACATATACAGTATATAAAACATACATATCAGTTCACCACAAAAAGCAAGCAGAACTAATTTATTTATTCATTCATCAGTAATTCACAAGTAAATATATACATGTTTAATAGTAATTCACTCTAAATCTCTTCCATGTTGAGAATATTTCATCCATGAATGTATATTTCATGTGTTTGCTTCCTGGTTGTGGTAGAAAGAACTACACAAAATATTTCCTTTTCTTTCAAACATTCAAATAATTTTCTGTCTGTATTTCAAAATGTCACTTCGGGGCACGAGTGAACTCAAGATCGTCAACAGCAACCAGGGGTCAAAGGTCACTGAACTGAAATTGCCTATAAAACACAGCACTTAAAAAAAATGAACATATCCAAGGCTGTTAAACATTGTGATCAACTTTGCTCTTACACTGAAAATGCAATCGAAGCCTTTTCTGTACTGTGTTTTCCAAAACAATTGAAAAATCCCAGTCTGTGATATTTAAAAATAAGGCACTTTGGACAGCGAGTGTGCTGCTGTGCACTTCACTGACATTTTCAGAGGATGCCAAGGCTTTCAGTATGGATTGTTTTTATTTAACAGTCACCAGAGGTTACAAAATAAAAGGATCTTTCAATATGAGCTCACCACAGGAAGTTTCTGTGAAACTCATTTGTTTGCAAATCAAAGTCTGAAATCAAAGATTGAATGGAGCGAGCACACAAAAGGGAATGATGTAAAAATGTATACCTCCATATGTGGTGATGTGTAACTCCATATGTCATGATGTATAACTCCCTATGTCCTGATGTATACCTCCATATGTCATGATGTATAACTCCCTATGTCATGATGTATACCTCCATATTTCATGATGTATACCTGTATATGGCGTGATGTATACCTCAATATGTCATGATGTATAACTCCATATGTCATGATGTATACCTGTATATGTCGTGATGTATAACTCCCTATGTCATGATGTATACCTCCATATTTCGTGATGTATACCTCAATATGTCGTGATGTATAACTCCCTATGTCATGATGTATACCTCCATATGTCGTGATCTATACCTCTGTCATAATGTATACCTCTGTCATAATACAGTATATACCTGTCTTGATGTGTACCTCTGTTATGATATATACTGTACCTCCATATATCATGCTGTATACCAACATACTCTATGTCATAATGTAAACCTCCCTATGTTGTGTTGTATATCTCTATACGTCGTGATGTATACCAACATATGTCATGATGTATACCAATATATGTCATGATGTATACCTCTATATGTCATGATGTATACCTCTATATGTCATGATGTATAACTGCATATGTCATGATGTATACCTCTATATGTCGTGATGTATACCAACATATGCCATGAGGTATACCTCTATATGTCGTGATGTATACCAACATACGTCATGATGTATACCTGTATATGTCATTATATGTCGTGATGTATACCAACATATGTCATGAGGTATACCTCTATATGTCATGATGTATACCTCTATATGTCGTGATGTATACCTCTACATGTCGTGATGTACACCTCTACATGTCGTGATGTATACCTCTACATGTCGTGATGTATACCTCCGTACATCATAACGTATACCCCCATGGTAGTTGGCATGCAGCTTTGTAGTATTTCCTTAATTGTTAATTTCCTCAGCCTATCAGTCGAGTCAGTATTTCTGCAGCTTCCATCTCATCATTATTCCTTTTTTTTTATCACATTTGAATTTATAGCTGCCAAAATTAGAGTAAACGGTAAACCCAGATCAAAAATAATCTTACAGCCTCATGATGAACACAATCTGGCTGGCAGTGTTTTAATTCATCAGAGATTTGGTTGTTTCACGGTGTGCCAAAAACAATTACACCGTATAAACAGAAATATCTTCTGGATCTGTAATCATTGTTCAAAAAGTCCCAGCTGAATGTCAGATTTTCTTTGGAGATTGATAACATGCAGCTGCATGGAGTTTAAGCTGGGTGGTAATTTAAAAGTGTGGAAGTCAGAGGTCTCTGCAGGCCTTTAAGTCTCCATTAACTACTCCAGTTAAAAAAAAAAAAAAAAAAAAATCAAATTTCATTTTAATTGTCTCCGTCGTCCTCTCAATCCCCCTATTTGTCCTCTTTGGCTGCTGTAAATTGGTGATATTAACTTCTTTATGAGATAAGGGACCTCACAGTGGGACAGGGATTCAACAGAGGGGGTTTAGTTTAAATTCCAGTTACCCAGTGAGACCCTCTGACATATGGGACTTAAGATCTAAGCAAAAAAAAAAAAAAAAAAAAAGTGTCAAAAACGATGTGTCTGCATACGCTTTTAGATTTGTGTCCATTGTTAGCCGGATTAGAGTATCTCGATAATTAATCCTTATTTATACAGAGTGAATTGGGTGAAAGTAGAAGTTATGTAACCTTCCCTCGTTACTCTGCTCACGAAGCTACTGCACCCATGCAGGCAGATTATATTTGAGCTGTTAATGATGCCGTAAATACCAAACACAAACATGTGAGATAAATGACACCAAAAGAGCTCAGCGTCGGCCACGTTGTGACGGTGAGATGGCCGCAAACACACACGATTACTGTTAGCGTGGTGGTCACTCCCACAGAGGCATCACCTAAATTAATGTGAAAGGTCAGATTATTTTACGGCTGACATTTTATAATGGGAATCATTGATGGAACAGTTCAAAAGTCATTAAATGTCACAATTAATGAAGTAAACGGAGTAAATAGGTATGAGAAGATGGTCGCTAGAGTCACATACATTAAATACATCAGCATGTTTATCCCCTGTTACTGATAATCTAAAAACATTTAGTTAACATGTTTATAAAAATAACATATCTAATATCATTCGGTATAACACACATTGGATCATTTCATATAATGTATAGATTATGTTATATCATTTGCTGATAATCCTAGCAGTTATTCTCTAAAACGTACATTTCCTTTTAGTCTTTACATTCAGTAGGTGGTGAGATTTGAACAGCTGATACAATTGATTGTGTAAGAGGTCGTTCTGGGTCAAATTTGACCAGTGTTTCTTGAAATTATAACATAACTGGATATATCAGGTCAGGATATAATAAGGGCCAGAGTTCAAGAGGGTTCGTGCCCTCTGCACTTTCACTTAAATCCATCGAAGTCATTATGGCTGCTAAGGAAAACCATTTAATGTCCTTTTCACATTAGTGACCCATTAAAACGAGAGGAGAACATGGAGAGAAGTTGTAATTTTTGAAGCTGTGGCATTTTTCATTTTCCTGATCATTATGATGCATTCGTGGGGTATCATTTTATATAGATACCCAGATAGATTAGATTTGGTATCTTTGGAAACATTTGGCATCTGACTAATATCTGGAATGGAAGGTTATGAAGATGAAAACTGGGAGTCCGAGTTTAAAGGGTTTATAAGCCTCAATATCTATAATATGAATACATGTGACAGACATATGGATCTTTATCTATAATACGTTAGACTCTGACTTGGATTCTGATGTTTATTCAGCTTTTGACTTATCTGTTCATAACTATATCATAAGCTGACACAGATGGAAAAACAGATGAGCTGGGATTTTATATTTTATAGATAGATAGATAGATAGATAGATAGATAGATAGATAGATAGACGGATAGACGGATAGATAGACAGGTAGACAGGTAGACAGACAGATAGACAGATAGACAGATAGATAGATAGATAGATAGATAGATAGATAGATAGATAGATAGATAGATAGATAGATAGATAGACAGGTAGATAGACACATAGACAGATAGATAGATAGATAGATAGATCATCCAGTAACAATTACAACAACAATAACAATAACAACAATAACAACGATAATAGTAATAAAAAATAAGGCCCAATGGCTGCCTCTGAGCCGTTCAGGCTTCTGATTCTGCCTTTTCGGCGTGTTCATTTATTCTCTTCC
>OMNV01025944.1:0-23120 GCA_900303265.1 Brotula barbata
GAGTGAATCCATTACCACAAACTGAACATCTGAAAGGTTTTTCTCCAGAATGAATTCGCATGTGAGTAGTTAAGCTTTGTTTATGAGTGAATCTATTACCACAAACTGTACATCCAAAAGGCTTTTCTCCAGAATGTACTCTCATGTGACTAGTTAAGTGTGTTTTCCGAGTGAATTCTTGACCACAAATTGAACATCTGAAACACCTGAGAGGCTTTTCTCCAGAGTGAAGCGGCATATGAAAAGTTAAACTTTGCTTCCGTGTGAATCTTTTACCACAAACTGAACATCCAAAAGGCTTTTCTCCAGAATGAAGTCGTACGTGAACATTTAAGGTTTTCTTATAAGTGAATCTTTTACTACAAACTGAACATCCAAACGGCTTTTCTCCAGAGTGAATTCTCATGTGACTAGTTAATTGTGTTTTCAATGTGAATCCATCACCACAAACTGAACATTTGAGAAGCTTTTCTGAAGCATGAAGTCGCATGTGAGTAGTTAAGCTTTGTTTATGAGTGAATTTTTTACCACAAACAGAACATGTGAAAGGCTTTTCTCCAGAATGACGTCGCATGTGAACAGTTAAGGTTTGTCTACGAGTGAATCCTTTACCACAAACTGAGCATGCAAAAGGTTTTTCTCCAGAATGGAGAGGCATGTGAAAAGTTAAGCTTTGTCTATGAGTAAACGTTTTACCACAAACTGGACAACCGAACGGCTTTTCTCCAGAATGAAGTCGCATGTGAACCTTTAAGGTTTTTTTATAAGTGAATCGTTTACCACAAGTTGAACAACCAAAAGGCTTTTCTCCCGAATGATTTATCATGTGGCTCGATAACTGTGTTTTCAGAGTAAATCCTTTGCCACAAATCAGACATCTGAAAGGTTTTTCTACTAAATGAATTCTCATATGAGTAGTGAGGCATGTTTTCTGAGTGAATCCTTTCCCACAAACTGAACATCTAAAAGGCTTTTCTCCCGAATGAACTCTCATGTGAATAGTTAAGTGAGCTTTCTGATTGAATCCGTTTCCACAAATAGAACATCCATAGGGTCGTTCTCTAAAATGAACTCTTGTGTGAGCTGTTAAGTTTGGTTTGTGAGTGAAACTCTTATCACAAACAGTACATCTGAAAGGCTTTTCTCCAGAATGAATTCTCATGTGATTAACTAAGAGTGTTTTCCGAGTAAATCCATTACCACAAACTGAGCAGATAAATGGTTTCTCCCCTGTGTGGATTCTCATGTGTCTTGTCAGATCAGACTTGAATCGAAATCTTTTATCGCACTCAGAGCAGATCAAAGATTTCTTGTCATTGTCACATCCCACCTCAGTTACAGAGCCTTGTTTAAGCTCTGCCTCTCTGTTCTCTGTCTCGCTTTGATGAGGCTGAGAGGGCTGAGCTTCCTCATTATCACTTTCACTCTTCACAGCTAAGGGATCAAAGGTGAACTTGATGATATCAGCCTCCTCCACACACTGAAGCTGCTCTTCGTTCTGATGGCTCCAGAGTTCCTCCTGTTCCTCTTTAATGTGAGGAGGTTCTGGATCCTCCTGTTTCACACTGAAGTTCCACTCCTGCTGGACATCTACAGAGAACATAGTATCACGTCGAAATTAGTTCATGATGAGGCAAGTGATACATTCTTCTTTATTTGGACTGGTGTTCCCATTTTTACACGTCCAATCTGATGCTCTAATTTGCTGACACCAGTGCAGGTTTACATTTGGCCTCTTCAAACAGGAACCTTTTCTTAATGTCTCCAATTTTCCTGCTGAAAGAACACTTTTTACGTTATGTTAACACTGGTACTGTGTATTCATTTATAAATAAGCACTTATGTAAACTGTATATTCTGGTCCAGTGTTTGATCCAACCAGTGTATGATAATCTATCCTTTGTCTGAAATATGAAACAATGCCTTAGTTTTAAACTAATCATCATTTATGAGATTCCTGTATTTTTGCCCTGTTGTAGCCTGCTGTGCTTGCCGATGCATCATGTCAGGCTAGTGAGGACCAATTACTGCAGACCATGCTCCCATCCCACTATCTTGGTTCAGCGGCTCCCTCTCCACCCAGAGGGGACATGCATACAGCCTAGTGAGGCCAAAAGAATGACTTCACCTAAAAAATGCTCTCATCAGCCCATACTGAACACACCCTGGACCTCGACCACTCCTTGATTTCATGTCTATGAAAATCACATCACATGTAGAATGGGAAACAAGGAGTCAAACACACATGGAAAAACAAGTATGACTTAATGGAGAGAATATGACAAAGCTCTCACTTTGATCGTACCAGGACCGAATAGCTAACAACAGCTGCCCCTGTACTCCCACAGTACATTCCCACAAAACTCTCTGAGCTCCTGGTCATACGCCTTTTAAAGTCAACAAAACAAACTGCTAAGTTGCTGAATGCTTTGCCAGGACCTCATTCAGAGCTTCCACTACCATTGACATTGGTGGAAGTGGATCCTAGTAATCTTCACCTCCTGCCTGGTGATAAAATTATGATTAGCAAGGACTATTAGTGTGTCTCCAAATCAACTGAAAAATGAAATATGTGGCCAGGTTTAAACTTGACAAAAATATATATATATATTTTATGCAAAATGTTGCCAACGTCAGGGGAGCCAATATAACGGGGCTGCAAAAGCATGGCCTACATTGGGATCAATATAGTCCCTTTAATTACTGGAATCTCTATTTTTGAGGATGTTTGGTTTAATCAGTTCAGTGCGTCACCCACTGTTGAGATTAGTGGGCGGTGTGTGTAACAAGCTGAACACCTCCCCACTAATTGCAATGGCCACCCATCTTACAAACACTGTTTGTGCAGTGTAATCCAAATATGTCTAACAGAGGGAATGGGTCAGGTTCAAAAATATCCATTTACTTTTCTTAACAATAGGCCTCCATGGCACATCTATGCAACTCAAACGAGACCATTATCTGATCTGAAGAGTTTTTGACTGAGCTTGTGCTACAAAAAATAAATAAAACAAAACCTCCAAAACAAAGTAAAACCAGCTGAAATAAAACCCATAAGACACGTCCATGTGCAACTGCGCTGCTGTAAGGGGCTCTTTTTCTTACTTCCACGTTGGTTTGCTGTGATTTAATAATTATGATTTGTTTGATTTGACTTATTTTGTTGCGCTTGATCTTGTACAACACACTGGCGCTATCGCCTCATCTTGGTGATTGGGGGCGCACTACGTAACCACGAGTATGTATATAAGTATGACCACCTAAAAGGTGTAAATCCACGTGCTGTGCTGTGGAACTACGCTGAGACCCTGAGAAAAATGAAAGTGAGCAAACCTAGTCTGTGTGAGCGAACATCCGGGTCCGAAGCGGTGTCCAGTACTTTGGGTTGAGTCTCGTTTTCCTCTTTCGAACAAGAATCTTCGTGGAGTTGAAACATTGTCACAAGAGGATACCAATTTTACTACACAAACAAAAACATAGTGTGCTCTCTGTCGAAAAAACAAACAAACATAAAACTGACTAGCCCTATGTCGATAAGTTTGTGTCCATGTCCGCGTATTTCCAGTTAGCAAGCTAAGCTAACTTCAATAGCTTTGTAGGCTAACGACAGATGAATCAACAATAAAACGCGGAGAGAGGTCGAACAGTACAAAGTTAATCCAAACACATTTATCCACACATTAGGAGGCTCTGACGGTCCATTCCTCCAGCATGGAAAATCAGCTTTAAAAAAGAAATACGGAGGAAAATAGCAAAAACTCAATGCGCCAATTTGGTCAAAACCTTTGGGCACGGCGATAGAAATAACTTCCTGTACAAGATTTTGATCATCAAAATAAAAGTCTTCAAGCGATTAGGAAATCAAATGCCTTCATTCATTAACAGGACATTTATATTTTCAACTCAGCAAATGCACCTTGGATCATTTGGAGAACTGTGTTTTGTGAACTGTTTAGTCTAAAAATCAACCAATTTTAGCCTTAGATTGACATCTTCGATATTTAGCCCACATTTCACACTTCAAAGACATGCAACTTTGGTGAATTGCAGTATCTAATTGCCCGTAGGCATGATTGGAAGTGTGACTGAGTTGTCTGTCTCTATATGTCAGCCATGTTATAGACATGGCCCTTCGCCCATTGGCTGCTGGGATAGGCTCCAGCCCCACCACAACCCTAACATACATAAGCAGTATAGATAATGGACAATGGTACAAAATGTACAAATGTAATGTAAAAAGTCACTGTCACTTTAAAGGTAATATTTTCTAAATATACACCACATTAGCTAATGTTTGTGAAGGTTCTCAGTTGTCCAGGGCATGGTTATCCAATTATCTAATGAAGATGGTTCCTCAAATGATTTCTTAAATCCTGATCCACATCCAAATCCTGACTAAACTCCATCGGAAAATCCTTTGGACTAAACTCCATCTGAAGATGGAGTTTGAAGATGGAGTTTGAAGATGGAGTTTAGTCCAAAGGATTTAAATAAGACTTATGACAAAAATTTTTCCTCAATATACGTCCATCGGGATGCAATTTCTTCACAGGTTCTATATTACTCGGGTGCGTCATTCAAAAAACATTACTTAATGTTTCAAATCTCAGTTACAAATGCAAAGCCCTTAAGGGAACAGTCATACACCACCTCCGATCCTGGAAATGTATTCCAAAAATTGAGAAAGATGTTAATTCTGTGGTTCAACGTTATTGGGCAAAATGTGTTTTATAATGTGGTATAATTGGTTTGGAAATTAGCTATCACAGGTCACTATTTTGTCACCACTGTAGGAACTGACCTTAGCTACAGATCACAAAGATTTTAAGTCTGATCTCGTTATTCCTTTACCACACACAGAACAGCTGAAAGGTTTTTCTCCAGAGTGAACACTCCTGTGAGCAGTTAGGTTTTGTTTATGAGTGAATCCATTACCACAAATTGTACATGTGAAAGGCCTTTCTCCAGAATGTACCTCCATGTTAACTTTTCAGTGATGTTTCTGAGTCTTTCCTTTAACACAAATTGTGCAGATAAATGGTTTCTCTCCAGTGTGAATTCTCATGTGATTAATCAGAAAAGACTTAAGACAAAAAACTTTTATTTGTGCAATATGACAATATGAAGGTAAAAAATACTGTCAAAACAGAGGCAATATGTAGGCATAAAAAGACAATACATTCACTACAGGCAACTATGGAAATGGAAAACTGCAGAACCAGACAAAATAAGTTGCTCAGGGATCAGCATAAGCAGCCACGAATCAATCTGTGTTTTTAGAGCTTTGTGAAAAGATCCAGGGAAAAGACATGTCTTATGTGGCCAGGTGAATTATTCCATAGCCATGGTGAAGAGGGATATAGAGCTCTGTGGGCCTTGCATTTCAGTCTAGACTGCGGACTGATGTTGTATCATACTGAGGAAACCAGCAGAGTGAAGGGAATAAATTGAAAGGCAAGAGCTTTAGAAAGCAACCGATGTATGTATGTGGAGACAACATCGTGAACAGCCTTGTGTGTAAGGGTTCGGCCTTAAATATCGGAATCAGAATATGATCCGTTTATTACAGGAGGCCGATGCAAATTCTTCAACGCAGCGGTCATATGTTCACAGGGGAGGTGTGGAGGCAGCACAGTTTGTGGATTTTTAGTCAAGTTGAGGATTTTCATGTTTAGACCAAGAAGTGTGTTTTGGTTGGTTTATTTGGTAGCAGTGTTACCCAAAAATAACTGAAAGGATTTTCACAAAATGGACAACAAATTTTTATCCTTTTAAACAACAGCAGAACAACTGAGAGGCGCTCCTGTAGAGTGACATCTCATATGAGTGACTAACCTGTGTTTTTGAGTGAATCGTTTCGCACAATCTGGACAACTGAAAGGTTTCTCTCCAGTATGATATCGCATGTGAACAGTTAAGTTTGTTTTATGAGTGAATCTTTTTGTACACATTGAGCAACTGAAAGGTTTTTCTCCAGAATGAACTCTCATGTGAACAGTTAAGCTGGTCTTATGAGTGAATCTGTTGCCACAAATTGAACAGCTGAAAGGCTTTTCTCCAGAATGAACTCTCATGTGAGCAGTGAGGTATTCTTTCAGATGAAATATTTTACCACAAATTGAACATATGAATGGGTTTTCTCCAGAATGAACTGCCATGTGAAGATTTAATTTAGTTCTTTGAGTGAATCCTCTGCAACATACTGTACATCTGAAAGGCCTCTCATCAGAATGAAGGAGCATGTGAACATTCAAGCAGTGTTTATGAGTCAATCCTTTACCACACACTGAGCAGACGAATGGTTTCTCACCAGTGTGAATTCTCATGTGCCGCATCAGAAGAGACTTAAATTCAAATCTTTTACCACATTCGGAGCAGCTTAAAGATTTCTTGTCACTTCCCACATCACTTAAAGAGTCTTGTTTTTTGTTCAGAGTTTTTAACCATGGCTTAGGTTCTCTGGTCTCCCAGTCATTGCTGTCATCAGTCTCTATTTCAGAAGAGCCTGAATCCTTGTCCTCAGTAGCTGGATTAAAGTTCCTGCATGTTTGTGGTCCTCCCCAGTCCTCCTCAAATTCTGTTTTCATCTGTCCAGTTGAGCTGCTAGCTGGAGGCTCTACTTTTCTGTTCTCTGCAGTTTGGCTTTGATGAACCTCACAGGAATGAGCTTCCTCTTCATCACTTTCACTCTTCACATTTACAGGATCAAAGGTGAATTTGATGACATCAGCCTCATGCAGACCTTGATGCTGGTCTCCCTCTTGATGAATCCAGAATTCTCCTAGTTCTTCTTTAATGTGAAGAGGCTCTGGATTCTCCTGTTTCACAATGGAACTCCACTCCTGTTGCACCAACAGTTGCTGGACACCTGCAGGGAACCCAATACACACAACGTATGTAAGACTGAGTTATATGTTAACCAACATATTTTGTGATGGATTTCTGATGAATAGCAAAATAAAACCAGACAAAATTGAACAAGTGACTGGCTAATTACTTAATAGAATCATTATCAAGCTAATAAGTACATATATATCTATATTCATGCTGGTTTAATTTGATCACCAACATTATTCATGGAGAACCCAAACACAGCAAAGTAAACCAAGTAAACAATAACACATAGCAAAACAACATCCATGTTGTTAATGACATGACATTTTGAAATTCTGGTAGCTTTGTCTGTCATATGGTATGATCTGGTATGTCAGAGGACTCGCTCCCATACTGTTCACGCACATTGCTTCATTTATTCAGTTAAATTTAATTTCAACTTGGATTTGTTGGATTGGATGTCTTCTTCTACAAAATTTTCAAACAGCGTCCTCTGTCGCATATATTACAGAGTTGGTCAGTGTTGTAGGATAAAAAGTGAGTGAATGGCATGAGAAAAACAAAACGTTAACAAACCTGCTCGACGTACAGGAACTTCGGGGTCCAAAATGGCATCAAGTAGTTTGCGTTGTGTCGCTTTCTCCTCTTTTGAGCAACAAAGTACTTGTGTTCTAGTACAGCAGCCCTGCAGTGCCAAACACAACAACATTGAGAAAATACAACATTAAGAAAACACAAAAACATTGAGTACTAAAGACGTTTTTTTTTAAAAACTAAACAAACACAAAAGTTACAAAATTGAGTGCACACATACATACCAAAGTATCAGTTGGAGCAGTGTCCTTTGTACCATATTTTTGGTTGACAATGACTTCTGTGTCACTGGACTCAAGGTCTGTATCTGTGCCAGCTGAAATTATTTTAAAAATAGATGTTACAATATTACAACAAATGTCACCTGGAAATGATCTAAATTACAGATTATTTTGCCCATCAGGCATATTTATGAATAAGTAATGAATGAATAAATAATACGTGCTTTGCAACGTGCTTGTTTTATCATATTCATACCCATACATCACTTTAATAGTTAAGTACCATACCTGTACCCATAAAATCATCTTGGCTACAAATATAAAGTGTGATTTGATTGTAGGCCTGTCTCAGAGCTTCTTTGTATTTTTGGACTGTGAATGGCGTAGTGGTCCCTGGTACATTTACCACCTCAGATCCATCATTGTAGAGCAGAACATGACTGCCATCAGATACATCTTGGAAAAAAGCCTGGAATTTTTTGTGCGCCAATTCCAGTAATTCCTCAGATGATGACAGTGGGCTAATGTCAAGTGAGATGGTTCTACCTCTCCTGGGTCGGAGGCTTTGATTGGTATTTTGCATTACCCCAACATTGATCTGAGGAAACGAATATGTGAACATAAAGCAAGAACATCATCAGTAAAAAACATCAAGACAAATGATTATCTTATTCAACCGGAAAACAAAGGAAAGAATTTTACAATTCTTGAACACAAATACCTTCACAAGTTGACTGGCAGTACACTTGGGAGATTTTGATTGGAAGAAAGATGCCCTTTCTCTTTGTTTTTGATTCCTTACATTTAAGAATGCATGTAAGATTGGAATCACATCACCTGTGGACAAAATTAGCTAAGTCTATTATATATCATTTGTAGTATTGCGTGTATTTAATTTAATCCTATTATTATATTCTTATCTAAAAAAGAAGCCTGTAGCACTTAACCTACCTTGCTGTGGCTTGCCGCTGCTGCTGTGTACGCTCAGAGTGTTCATGTTACTATCCTTCAGGCAATACAAACCCCGGCCACAGGCGTGGCAAAATTCCCCCCGAGTGAGTGGAGCAGCCCCACAGAACGGGCAGTGCATCGTAATCTGACAGAGCGAGGATTTTGTTAACACAACAACGCGTATATCATAAACACAACATAACATAACAGCCGACTCACCAAAAATAAAGTTTTCTTATCTCATGATACCAGACTGCGTAGTTTCAAACCCCTGTTTAGCTATTAACGGGCTAGCTAACCACATGCAGCTTACAGGAAACATCAGATAACACACACGAGCAAAGTCGGGGTTTAAATGACTAGATTTTTATAAATACGGTAAATTAACCACTGCTAAAATAGAGTCGAACACGTACGTGTTTCAAATTCGTTATCTAGTCAATTTAAACAGTTCGTAGGAAGTTACAACAGTAAATAATAATAAAATAATAGTTTAGCGATATAAGTCAAACTGTTACTGCCCCTTGTGGACTGGACTACTTCCGCTTTGAGGTTTCACTTCCGTTGTGAAATAAGAAACGATTCATAAAGATAACGCAAAAACACTGAGAAAAGAACACATTATGAAAATGCAAAATCATTGAGAATCACAAAAACATTATGGAAACATACATAAGGACATTTTCTTGCTTCCTTTTCTTCATACTGTTTTATTCATTGAAGAGCTTTGACTTATACCCCTGTATACTTGTGTATTCCTGTATAAAATTTGATTATATTTTTAGTGTGCTCTGTACCCAAAAGTGATAATACTGCAGCTGATGGCTGGTGGTAATAGGGGGTAATAACAGCAGGTTGGCAAAAAAATAAGTCCATATTTTCATGAGAAATACAATTGTCACAGTGGGACCATGTCACTCACTGACATACCAAAACAATAGAAAATAAAGGGTTGTTGGGGAAAGAACACATTTTAAATAACTTAATACAAATAACTTTTCAATTCTATTATAGCTTCTACACATCCATAAATGAAATCGGAAGAGATTTGGTGTGGGGGTGGGTGCTTGTAAATTTCTATGAGGAAATTTGCTAATAGCGACCACTGTGTGACAATGTCAGACAAGACCTGTTGGTTACTGTTGAGGTCAATGCATCTGCAGCCTCAGCCCCCTGAGGCGTTGGTCAGAATCAGAAAACTTTATTTGCCATGTACAAGGAATTTCTTTTTGGGCAGGAGTCAAACATACAAAGTGGAAAATGCAATAGCAAATCTTGTATAAAATAAGAAAAACTTATATATATTAAAAAACAAACAAAAAAAAGAACAAGATAAGACACTAATTTCCTTAATCACAGTATTTACCGATTGTGCCAAGACGAAGGGTTGTACAACGTGGTGCAGTGCAGGTGGCACATGACTGCTACACAATGTTGCTTTGTGTAGTACAATGTGTAGTACAGAGCAAAGCAGTGCAGTTCAAGTAGGGAGTGGGTTTAGGAGGGGGTCCTTCTTAACAACAGATATGGTCTGAGCAAGGAAATTATGGAGACAGGGAGCAGTCTTTGTCTTAATGGCCCTCACTCTGTCTGCATTGATTTCTCAAGGTTGTGAATTGGCAGAGGTGTAAGGGGGAGAAGGACAAGCAATGCAGATGGGCTATGAGAACCCTGGAAGGGGGAGCCTTTGGCGTTTCAAATCTCAAGTAAAAAGTGTTGTGTGGGTTTGGGAGAAACTGATCATATTATCTACGGAGGCTTGGGTTTGCTGTTGCTGCAATTCTCAAATCCCCTCCACAAGGACAAACAGTCCCGAATGAGAAGTACTTATCCAGTTTGTTTTTCTATTGATGTTTGGCTGTCTTTACTGCCTTGTTGTGTACAACAAAAACACCACAGAGATTTGGTGTTACACATACATTTTTTGAAGAAGAAAAATAATTATTACTTTATTCAGTCAACAGAGAAATGAAATCAACCTCACTGAAATTGTTCACAAAATCTTGGGGCGGGCTGAGAATAATCAACCGGGGCATCAACAACCATGTAACAAAAACGATTTCTATATATATGTGGACAAACACCTTAGCAGCTGAAGAGGCACCTCTGAGTTACGTTTGCAAGTACCTCTTTGATTAACAGTTCTTGTAGCAACCGTGTGCAGACTTAGTGTAAGCTTGATATTACACATTTGTTATTGTAGATCAGAGGCTAAGCATGCCAACATGAGGCGTACCAAAAAACATTTCTACACAAACTCCATTTATGTTTAATTTATATATTCCTAATGATTGATATGAACCATCATGACAGCTAATTTTTTATTCTTAAGTCAAAATCAAATTTCCACTTGGAGAAGACCAAAAGGAAATATGGAAAAATGTAGACATCAACATTTTCTACTTCAGACGTTGTTGTAGCTCCTAAAATTCTTATGAATAATTAATTTTTATTCAGTTCAGGTAAAAACAAAGCAAATCTAGAAATCAATTTCACAATTTCTACAATCTTAGTCCATGGCTGAGGAATTCTATTCCAGCAGTTTTGCAAAACAATGATTTTCAGGGAAATCATGTGTACATCACTGACATTGCTTTTAAGTTAGATCACCTTTGACGATATTTGGTGTTCGCATATCTAGAGCAGACCTGTACTCTGTGCCTATAGAATGGCAATTAATGGTGCTAGATTCACTAAGGGTCCAGGCCCATGGGTCTGGTTTGAACATAATTTCCCAGGAAATAGTTAGATTTTGTAAAATCACCAGAAGTATAACTTTAAATCTAATATGAATTATTAGGACTTAGGATGCACTTACACTTTTCCCACACAAGTAGCAATGAGACAGAGCAAAAGACTGCACGATGCAAAAAAGTAAATAGAAAACAGAACTGTCTACGGACATCCAAATTGGTTGTGATCAACAATCAACCAATATCTCTTGGCCAGCCTCTATTTCACTGACATTTCAATGCTGACACTGGCTGATCAATCCACGCCCACTTCATGGGATCACAATGCTTTGAATGACGTATGACTAATCCACAAAGCTGAGAAACATTGTCAGTACACAATACAAAGAATGTGAACTACAAAGATGTTATAAAGCGGCTAGCTGGTGCGACATAGCCAATGTCCTTTACACGTGTGCACTATGTTATTTATTAGATAAGGAGATATCAAATAAGTAAATAAGTGTAATTAATCCGACGGGATTAATTAGCTCTGCAATTTCACTGTAAATTGGCTAAACCGCATCACGTGTGAGGAGGTGTTGGTGTTTTTCCTTTATGTGCACTGTGATGACTAATGTATTGCTTCAATCAGTTTCTGCTTGTATTCAAGCAAATAACAGTTTTCTCAGTTTGTATTGTGGCTTAACATTTACAAATCAAATTTCAACGACACAAACAAAGGAAAACTCAGATGCTGCTGTTGTTGCAAAAATAACAGAAACAGGTGTTCACTGTAGCGTTGAAATAAAATGTACCGAATTCAAAGTCATTGGTGTTGACTAATAACTGAGAGCAAAACTGTATTTTTATCTCCCTGTTGCTGCCCGGCGTGGACATGTGTTAGGATAGTGCTTAGTAATTGAACATTAATTGGGAAATGTGGCTAGAAAAAGCAAATCAAGACACATTGCTGAACTACATGGTTTGATTACTTTGGTTAATAGCATGAAGGGTAAATGAAAAATTAAAAAGTCAAGTCTTTTTGTGTGAGTGTGAGTAGAGAATTTCAGGATGGTAGCTACAGTCTGGGACAAAAATGATTGTATGAATGAGGCTGCTCAGCTGTTTGGGCCATAATCAACCTGAATTTATGCTCTGAATTTCAGCATGAACTTTTGGAAACACGTTGACACACCTTTCTCTCTTATCGCATCACTTATCGTTACCCCATCATTTGGTGCAAGCCTAATTTTTGGGCTTCGTTACGCTGCATAAGTCACAAAATTACTTTTGGTTGTTGGTCAGCATTTGTACAGGAAAGGCGCAGGGTAATTTCCTATGCACACTGTAATCTCTTTTGCTTGGTGCAAAATTGGAAAAATTAAGTTTTTTCCAATGTCACATTGAGGCTCCATAATTATCAATCTGAGAACAAACAAAAAAAAAAATACTGTATTTTGTGGGATTCCCTGAGTCGTCTTTTTGACCCCACAACCGGGACCCACCCCCGGTGTGACACCTGCACCCATTTTGAGGTGACTCCCACTGAGTCCCTGCAGCGCTCTAGCTTAAACAGGATTCTAGATGGACATCTTCCGGACACAGCTCATATAAGTCTTGGTTTGAACCTTAGATGGGCTAATGGGCATATAGAAATGTAGCCCTTATGAGGGAGCTGCAGGTTTTTCCTAAACTATCACACCCTCACTGTCTAAAAAGCCAAACCACAAAAAATGGTCTTTATCTGAACGTTATCATGGTCATAGTCTTGTTTGTGTTTTCTTGCCTTTGTCATCGTTACGCCATGTCACATTGTGACCACATGACGTAACAATGATGTCACACACCACTGTTTGTAGAGCTCTGCTGTGGTTTGGGCACAATGTGGGTACGAATGTGCCTTTTATAGTTGGAGTTGTCGCTGAATCTCTTGCCACATTCCTCACAGCTGTACGGCTTCTCGCCTGTGTGGATCCTCATATGTTTCTGATAGCCATCAAACCGCGTCAGTCTCTTCCCACAAATGCCACACCAGTATGACTTATCCACCTTTGGCTCCAACTTCTGGTGCACCTGCTGCACGTGTTTGGCCCAGTGGCCGCGCTGAGCAAACACCCTGCCACAGACGGTGCAAATGTACGAGTCCACGTCCGAATGTGCCATTTCCACTTCAGAAGAGTCAAGCTGTCCATTATCTGACACCGGATCTGATGTTTCTGGAAGGTCCTCATCACACTCGGTGTGGGTCTGCTGGGCTGAGGTCCCTGGCTGAGGGTCTAGCTCTGAGTTCTGCAGTTTGTCATCATGCTGAGCACACCAGAGCTCCTCCTCTTCCTCTTTCAGATGAGGAGGTTTTGGATCATCCAGGTCTATGCTGGGACTCCAATCCTCCTGCTCAGAAAGCGCCGCTGCAAGTGGAAAACAAAACACCAGTCAACCTGAGGTGCAGACAATAAATAAAATACAGACAGTACAGACGGTATGAACTATTTAACATCAAATTTTGCAGAATATTGGGATGAAATGCATTCAAACAGTGTACATTGCATCTTGCGGTTTCATTTTGAATCACAATAAAACTGGCAATACTATTGGCATAATGATTAATAAGTAATAAAACTCTCTCCTCTCCTCAAAAAACCTGTCTGTCACCTTGCACATTGCCTTCATTTCATTGTATTGGTGTCTATTCATTCAAAATACTACAAGGTTGGATCGCAAAGTTTCTTTGCAAAAGCCATCACGTAAATGGATTCAACTAACCGTATGAGCATAGCAACCTTTCATGACTTTTACTCAGGCAAAACAGACAACCAAAACAACCCAGAGGATGTCAGCGGACAATCAGGCCAGGATCCATGTTAGCATGCCCGTTTTGTGTAATGATTTTTCCCAAACCTATATGATTTCATTGTTCAATACAGTCAGACTCCTAAGTCGAATAATCTTAATTCTGATCGTAATAAAATAATTTGTAAAAGCGGAACAACTTCGGAACAGTTCAAATATGCAGAAAGCACAATTTTCACACTTTTCAATAAGCTCTCCATAGCCATAATAGCTATAATATTTCCATATCACTATGGCTTTGTAGATCACGTAGTATTGCCAGTTTTGTCGTGGAGATGCTCACTCCCAAACAGCTCATTGTTTACAGACTGTTACACACACATACACTACTGACAACTGGTGGTTATTGAGACAGTACAAAAAGGCCACAATGATAATAACATTACAGCCAACGTGGCAGATTTTACAATTTTATTTCAGTAAGGCTATTATGATCTGACCCCATACACGGAAATGTGACATCTTTATATCTTACAGAGCTACCTGCCCTGCTCCCAGGACATTAAGACGGACCGTTACAATTTATTTGTTATTGTGAAGCTAAGAAGTATTGACAGATATATCTTTAAGCATTGATTTAATTAATATTATGATGTAGTTATTGTCAAACAAAAAAAATCAAAACACTTTCAGACTGGACGTTGGTAACTCAAGTGCAAGATTGAGCTCAATGTTACTGTAACAATAACGCGAAACTAAACAACAGCAACGTTGTTCGTAACATCACAAAACATAACATAATGTGACGTAATATTCGGAGGCTCGAGTGGGTTCGAAAGTCATGTGGTCTGGCCAGGATTGTCGATGGAGTCGTTCGCGTCCACAACAACTGCTTGTGGAAATCACTAGAACATCCAACCTGGACTGTGGAACAGTGGGATATTCCTGCGCGTATTACTCTAGGCGACACTAACTAAGTAAAAAAGGTGTTATTAAATACTGCTGTTTTGAAGCTCAAGTCACGGGATAACACGGACACTCGCTAATGTGTACGAGAGAGAGAGAGGAAGATAATGATGATGGAGAACAGACTCACGACCCATCTGCAGGCTTATCTGCGGTTTATGGATCAGGTCAAGCATTCTGCGCTGCCGACTGATCTCCATCTTCGAGCGGGAAATCTCCTCCTCGTACTCGGCTATCGTCCTGCCGAACACCTCGAAGATTTCCTCGGCGGCCGCGGTGAGCCGCTGGGTTATCAGCAGCCTCAGCATATCGATTTTAGACATTTCTATGCGCTGGTTGGAGTTCAGAGAAAGCAGGAAGCGTTCACTCCGAGGCTCCACGGCGTGTTTACTGATTACACTTCCGGTCTCTTTGCGCATGAGCAGTGGGATTTTCAGTACAAGAGTATCGACTCCTGCTGGATGGGAGGTTCAAGTACATAAGGCAACTTTTTACATATCTCGTTCATTCATTGACTCCCAAACTGGTCAGTGGGTGCACTGCTGTACTTCAGAATTCATTCTGCAGCTTTTGGTAGCTGTCTCGTTGTCAATAAATCCAAGGGAAAAGCTCTACTGGAAGCCCTACTAGCTCTACTAGACTCCATAAGACAACCTCCACTATGCTGCACAGATGAGCTAGTATGTTTCATGAGACGTTCCTTAGTTTCCCCATACTCTTTACTTCTCATTGTTCTGGTTCAAGTTGTTTTGTCACATCCAGTTTTTGGAGTTGGCAGGTTGAACAGAGCACATCCAAGTGTTGTGTCACCAACTTGAGCAGACGGAAGCAAAGAAGTATATACAACAATATCTTTGTGTTGATTTAACCTGACAACGTAGTGTCCGTTGTCATGCACGAAGAGAACAAACAACAAAAGAAATCTAAACCGACGTATATATGCAGTATATATATACTTCAGCCACCTTAATCTGGTTTTACAGATGCATCCCATACATTCATTAACTTCATATGTTTTATTACAGGATCCACACATAGAACACAAGATAGAACCTCTAAATAAAGGAGACAGAAAGTCCTACATCACATCAGATAGGATCGTTTCATTTCACAAATAAAGACCTGGAGCCTGCTGGAGCTCATCAGGAACTGGTATAATAGGGGTACCAACATCGGGTTTGGTTTAAAGACCTCCTCCTGTTGTGTCTAAATCATACCATATGTCCAGCTCACCATCATCCACTGTGAATCACTATCAGCTCTCTAATGATTATGTCTTTCTAAGGTGTCTCCACGCAGCATGGATCTGCTCAGGGTGGACAAAGTGAAGTCCAAACAGCTGATCTGGAACAGGAGATCTGATCTGGGGCCCAGTCCTTATTCAAGAGTTACAAGTTTGTAACAATGTGGTCCGGCAGCCTGGTGGTATGGCTATGCTATTTTGTGTTGCCAGAATAAAGTTGCATGTTGAAAGGTGAGGAATATGTGTGGTGGACTTATCATTAAACAACAAAACTGCACAATGCAGAGCCACTGTTATACATGGAGGCACAGTTATGTCAACTCAGAGTTGGGGTCCCTGTTTGGTCTGGAACAGCCTTAAGTAAATTGATCTGTACATTGATCGTGGGAGCCAAATATGTTGCTATAATGATTTGAATTTAAACTTAATTTCCTATGTGTACATTGGTTGTTGCTCTGTTGGCATCTGTGGCACACGTTCAGTATATAGGAAGAAAAGTCACTTTTGACGTCAGGTGTTCAACCCCAGAAGGGCAGAGGGTTTTTGACCAACGTGGCCCTAAACGGTCAGCTTGGCATATTACTTAGGTTCAATTTGGTAATGGGAGTTTATTTCTTTACGCACGGTGTACACAATAAACGTATGATGTTGCAAACCTAAGATCAGTCTGAAAATTTTGTAGCAAAGTGTGTCAATTAAGTCACTCTGAGTTTTAGTCTTAGTGACACTGATGTTACACCGATCAAGTCATTGTGAGGCTTTCTCCTGCTGCATGTCACATGGTTGCAGCCGAAGTCTGGCCGCTCCTCTTGCAGGGATGTTTATAGAAGCAGGACAGCTGGCTGAATCGTCGGTCGCAGGTCGAGCACCAGTACGGCCTCTCACCAGTGTGTGTCCTAAGGTGCACGGTCAGATTTCCCTTCTCCACAAAGCCCCTGCCGCAGTACGAGCAGATGAACGGCTTCTCACCGGTGTGGCTGCGGACATGCCGCACCAGCGTTGCCCTACGGCCGAAGCTCTTGCCACAGGTGGTGCAGCTGTACGGCCGTTCGCCAGAGTGGATCCTCATGTGCATCCTTAGGTTCCCCCTCAGTGTGAAGCGCTGGCCACAGACGCTGCAGGAGAAGGCCGCATCTCTGTGAACTCTAAGATGAAATTTCACATTCTCAGAGTCCTCCAGGTGTTTTCTGCATACACCGCAATCTCTGGGATGGGCCAAAGCATGAGTCAGCAAAAAACTCCTTTTCTGAAAGGACTCCCCGCAAACTTTACAACTAAACACAGGAGAACGGCAAGTTGAAGATTTCGGCTCCTGCAAGAGTTCAGCTGAAATAAGGACTTTCTCACTCGGACATGAACTTTGCCCTTCCGTTGCTTCTGTCTGCTCTGGTTTCCAAAGTCCAGCCTCTCTCCAATAGTCATTGCTGTCGTCACTTTCAGAGCAGGAAGCATTGAGACGGCCTTCACTTGCTGCTACCAACTTGCCAGTAGGATCAAAGACCCAGGCAGGTTGTGACACTGCACAGTCCTCGCTGCTCGCTTCTGTTTTAATCTGTGCTGCTGAGGTGACGGACTCTCTCTTGTCTGTGATTTCAGTCTGGTCCTGTGGAACACACAGGATCTGGTCTTCAGCGGGGCAGTTTTTGATCCAGGGGATCTGCACAGTGTCTGGTGGACGAAGAAACAAACACACAGATACATTTAAGGGCTGAACGATGCATCACTTTGTTAGCATTACTGCAATTAGTCACTTATGCAATGCAAAAAGCGTTGTGTGTTGCAATCTGTTGGTCTCAAGCTGTACAGTTTCCTGCACACTAGCATTGGGCTACATGACAAATACAGATAGTGGGCTGAATTTAGGTGGTTTTTATTTTGCCATTTATTCTTCAACCTGTGCACACATCTAAATAAACAGAATACAGTATATTCTGCATGTAAAGATTCATATTTGATTGACTGTGTGTGCTTAATTGGCCTGATCGTTCTTGTGTGGAGTTTGCATGTTCTCCCTGTGTCTCTGTGGGTTTCCTACACTTCCAAAGACATGCAACTTTGGTGAATTTTCAGTCTTTGCATGTGAGCCCTGCGAGAGACGATCTATCCAGGGTGTGCCGTGCCTTTCGCACAGTGACCTCTGGGATATGTGGTATAGAAAATGGATGGCTGTTCAGTAAATAATTAATATTTACTGCCTTGGAAATGCATCTCTTAAGTTTTGTCAGGGCAGCAAAAATGGCTTTTAAATGGGGCACCGTTTGGCTTTTTTGAATGTGAAGTTTCACTGGTAAACTTTCATTTAATTGTTCACTTACACACGTTAGCAAAGCTCCAATGTTTTAGGATATGTGATAAAACATTTTTGTTACTGACATTGTTTTTTTGTACATACACAATCTAGGACCAATTAAGCACTAACAGAATACTTAATCAGAATTTTAAGCTTATTAACAATTTATCATAGTCTGTCAGAACTTATGATACTGAAAAACAGCTCAAATCTAGCACATTTACTCACACTGGAGGACTCATAAAATAAGACAAAGCACCCATCTGCTATTTTTTTTTTTATTTAGGTTGAAAATCAGCTTAATTGCTGCTTACTACAGTGTAAATAATGGCTTATTTTGCACAACGTGAAATGAAAAAATGGCTGCTGGACTACCCTCTGGGCAGATATCTGACTGATGGATTTAGCTCCTGCCCCAACACACCCACTGACATTTTACAATAATGTATATTAATAATGTATTATGACACAATAATGTTGAGGTTTCTTATTCCTTTGAAGGCAGTGACATTTATATGTCAGTAGACTGGAATTTAAGGACATTTTGCCGAGGCAACAGATCCAAAACAACAGATGGTTTTCTACTACCAAGAACCGACAGATCCAGAATGTGATAAATCATCAAGTTTCATTTTGAATGGCTTTTTAATCCACCCTAGTCTCTCTCCTTTATTAACATGCAAGACTACCAAGAAAATTGGTTACTGATATACGTAATTCAGTTTTATAAGTTTTTTAGGCCACATTTGTGATTTGTGTAATTTTGACAACAAGTTGTTAAGCTAGTAAAAATTTAAGTAAAATATTGAATTAGAGTAACCTTTTATCACAGTATTTAGGAGCAAAAAATTCGTTTGGCCATATAAATGTTAGGGTTTTCCGCCGTACGGTTGACTTTAATATTCTTCATCATAAAGGTAAACTTGAATGAATGTAAACGAGAAACAATGGCCGGGACTTTGGTGAGACCTGTGCAGTCTTCGGGCCCGAGGAGGTCCAGCTGCCGGCGCTGGCGGTCTATCTGTTCCCGGTACTGAGCCAGAGTTTCACCGAACGCTCCCAGGATTTCCTCCACAGCGGCCGTCAGCCGCTCGTTGACGAAGCTCCGCAGCACCTCCATCTCCGCCGGTGGGCCGCTGCGGTCCGAACCCGTCGAAGCGTCCGCCGCTCCCATCGGGAAGCGCATAGCCGGGAACAGCTGCTGGTTTGCGGACATGGTTCATTTATTTACCCTCTCCGAATCGTTTCAATCACACCGAGACAAAACGCCTTGTTAATGCGTATAACAACGAAAGCGAAAAGTAACACAATTGTGCATTTACCGAAGTAAAACGAATAAATGTGCCGATAAACTAAGCTGGCTACTGTAAACAGGAAAGTAACATTAAAAGATGTCCGACAAAAAAATGTCAAATCACCAATAGTTCCACACGCTGGCCCAAAGAGGATCTTTCATAGCATATTTATTAAACATTTGCGCAAAATGTAAATGTTCACTGACGTCACAAGCACAAGGTTGTCCATGTTGGATACCAAACAGTGTAGTGTACTGTGTGATGGATCAGTATATGTTTTTATTGAGTCACTGACTTTATTTACTGCTTCAGTTTTCTGCTAATTTCTGACTATAATTATAGGATAAAAGCATGCGTGCTGATGTAAATACTGTTGGAAGTTTGAAATAAGTTGGAAACTTACCTACAATAGAGCCAGTCTATTTGAAAATATGTTGAGTCTTCTAACTAGACAGCATCAAATCCTGATTCGTGAATATTGCGTGTATTAGTCATTCGTCATCTATTGTTGTGTCTGCTGTCATCATGTGACAGGAATTTTGAATTTTTGAATTTTGTGTTGTCACTGTCGCAGGTGACCAGTAAGGATGAGTCCATAGAAAGTTATTTTTACAGTTTATTGTTATTATTATGATTGTTGCTATCAGTCTTATGCTATGCTTTGAGAATGCTCTGTATGTTGGTTGTATGTAGTTGTAGTTGATTGGCTAAAATGAGTGACACCATAGCAGTATGTTCCTCCACACATTAAGAGAAAAACTGATTGCTAAACTACATTGTCAAGGAGAGGAGAGCTGGTGTTCTGTTATTAAAAATTATGCGCGGGCACGGTGACATTAACCATGGGATCAAGTTAATTATCTTGTGATTTTATTTCATCACATTATGGAATTAGATCTTCTGGACATACTGAAAGTTTATGAATTGCTGTTGTTGATTCAACAAATGAACAATGAAATGTTTTCCAAAAATTGTTGGATGTTGCAGCCACAACCTAATAATTGCTCATTTTCAAGAAAACAACCAATTTATCTCCTTTGGTGTGTCACCACTGCTGATGAATCTTTTATCAAAAGAATCGTTACACTTTCACTCATAGAGTAACTTGTGGGTTGTCACTGTATGTAACTAATGGATTATAAAACAGCGCTTCTAAATCAGGATGTTTGACAACGCACATTCCAGCACCTCGCTGAACGGCAAAGCTCAGTACTTATGAATCAGCAAGTACCACCTGTGGTCAGCTCTGTGATTGGTTTCAGCAGTAGTTTCAAAGGTAAACTGGGCTTAAGTCTGAACAGCTCGCAGGATTACATGTATGCTGCACAAAAGACTGACTAATATTGGTTTAGAAAACAGAAATTCATCTTCTGCTGAGAATTTAGACTCCAAATTTCCTAAACTTGGTCTTCTGAATAAATAACTCGCAGTTCTGAGACTCAGTTATTGTTAACAATGAGAAGTGAGTAAAAAAAGTCTTTATTCAGAGATCGGATGTGAATGTTGGAGATGAATTCTATGGAAAAGAAGCCAGAAACCTTATGTCATTTTCTAATTTGCACAAAAATCTGACGGCAACAATTTCACCTCACATTTTTTTCAGACCTGCATATGTTGGCATCAGTCATATTTTTCTGATTACGAGGTTAAAAATCGTTTCATTCCTGGTCATTAATTGCAGTAATCGGCTTGCTTGCATCAATGTGAAAACTTATGAGGAGCTCAGCATTAATGCATAGTAGCACAGCTGTGGTTAATGAGCTGAAGCATTAAGAACCATCTGCTATTCTCTTAATGAAACATGAGTGATGACAACAGAACAGTTACACAATTTTAATGTTTCCAAACGTCTTTTGCAGTCACAACTTTTCACATTTGGATCTTCGAGCAACACATGGAGGCAACACAGGCAATCAGCTCTAGACCAGAGATGGCATGTACAAGTCTTCCTCCAGGATAGCTATTAAGATATGTGTGTGCTTTAGGAGTTATAGCGTTGAAGTAATGGGCTTTTGGACTTATGGACCTTCAAACTAATAGGCCTCTTTTGGACTAATGGACCTTGAAAACAACAGGTCAGTTTTGGACTGATAACCTGTGAAAACTAGGTTGTAGTTTTGAACTGATGAGCCTTCAGAACAATGGATCATAATTTCAGACCAATGGATCTCCAGACTTCACACTAATAATAGGTCTTTGGACCAAAGGGCTTCATCTGATATGTTTTGCATGTTGTCTACTGCAACATTAATACCTCCACTAAGGAGGCTTTTTTGCTGTTTGCTGTAGTTGCTTTAACTTTTATAATCTGAATGGTGGCCCTTGAAAACCTCCCCAAAGTAAACCCATTGATCTCTGTGTCTTTATTAGTTTAGGAGACATAAATGTAAATGGACAATTCAGTAATAGTGAAAATGATTTGTTTGTACGTCACTGAATCATAGCCATCTCAATTAAATGATGGTGGTAGCTGTATATTTGTAGGCCCTCAGCTATAAATATAGATTCTGTCTGAACATGACTATGACCAACACAGTCAGATCAGAGGATTCAGGCCCAGATTGCAATATTTCTTTCCCACTTACGCAAATGAAGTGAAATGTTGTACTTCTCGGTCAGCAGGCTGAATGGTTGTCGATGGCCTAAAAATAATGTTTAAAAATCAATTAGTTTATTACTATGATACAGGTCCTCTTCAAAATCAGCTACAATGTTCCATGGCCCATGGTGCGCCGATTTCATAAAAATATCGGTGGATGACCTTTTGAGTTGTCTTGATAACATAAACTGAGGTAAAACTCATTAGCTATTTTATGAGGCAATCAGGCATGTTTATGCTGTAGACAATAGGTAGAAGTTTGGTCCAAATTCAGATAAATTTTAAAATCTGTTCCCTAAGGTCCTATGTTAACACAAGTTGTTCTATCAGAAACTTTCTATCATGGTTGACTGATGACAAAATTGGACCTGATTCTGTTACCTATGATGTCTAAACATACATATCTGATAGTTCCATCTCACAAATTTACTCCTCTTTGCAAAAGTGTGTTGATTCAAGTCTGAACTGTGTTAAAACATGAATCACATATGGACACTTGAGGAAGATGGAGAGAGGCCGCCAAACAAATAAAAGAAATTTCAGCGCAAAACTTCAGCACAGATTTGTGTTTTACAGAAGCCGAGAGGATGAGCAATATCATTAGTATTTTAATGTTTTCCCAAGATAACCATCGATTGGATCACAACAAAACAAAACCTTCC
>OMNV01025944.1:23140-37671 GCA_900303265.1 Brotula barbata
AAACCTTCCCCAAAGATATTCAGATATTGCAGCCACAGTCTAATCACTGCTGGAATTATCAAGTACTTTTTCACATTCTTGAGTTTTTCTTATTTATATATATTCTTATATGTATTTTTGTTTTTTGAAGATAACATGAAAATGATCGTTTTATTGACGGGGAAAAAGATATTGCATTTGCTCTCTCTGCTTCTATAGGTTTTGCTTTTGCCGAACATCATCATGTCAATCACTCAGCTCGCAAGTTAGCAGAAAGGCTGATGTCTTATTAGAGGGGACAGAGGGGACAAGTTGAGCACCAGCCAATCACTGGCTGAGTGCCAGAGCCGACACAACATTGGTGGAGAAGAGGAAAGAGCGTCTGTTTGGCTCTTTTCAGTTCATGCTCCGGTAGCACAACAGCTACAATCAGTCATTGTGTGCGGCGTCTCCTCTGCCACATCTCTGCGTTTTTAGCAGCAGGACGATAACCACGTCTGAAAGGGACCTCTCTAATCGTGCCTCTGTGTGTTTTTGTCTCCCATCTTCACTCCTGTCTTGTCATATTTCGCAAGCACTGCAGCCTCGTTGGAGCGCTTTGCTTTTACTGGTGAGCAGCAGCAGGCATAGTTTTTTGTTGTTGTTTCCCCCCGCAGTCATAGTTGTACTTAGCTTCCTCAGGTACAGACGATGTTGCTGTATTTGGGAGAAACAGTGGTTTTGGTGGGACCTGTGGTTTGAGTGATGCTGTTCGTCGGACAACAGCTGCCCTATGGATGTGCGGTCCTTCACTGTAGCTGTGCTGCCGCGTCAGGCAGGCACCGGCCACGGACGGCCACTGGCTCTTGTCACCGGTACTTATGTTCGCGTTAGCTGACCCACTGGGGCCATTGCTGCTGCTGTTTGTGTTCATCCTCGCCAGAAAGTGAGCAGGCAGTGCCCCCCGTTGGTTGAAGCTGTGGCGAGACATGCCGCTACTGCTCACCTTAATGAGAGCCTGTCGCTGTGAGTGGTGGCGAGGGACGGCACTTCCTCCTCTGCTGGGTCTCTCCGGAATGTCCTGCTGCTGAAGGGGAGTTGAGGAAGAGGATGAAGAGGAAGAGGGGATGGAGGTGGAGGAGGTGGGGTTGTTTGAGGAAGAGGAAGAGCAAGAGGAAGAGGTGGAGTTTTGCGGAGGTTGTAGGAGGCCATCCCCGGAGAGCATGGAGTTACTGTAGTACGCACCGAGCTCCGTGTCAGGAATCTGCTGCTGTTGACTGCTGCTGCTGCTGCTGTTGTGGTTATTACTGTGGTGATGGCTATGATTGTAGTGGTGGGTACGAATCTGTGAGCTGTGGTGATTGTGAGGATGATGGTGATGATGATGTCCTCCAGAAGGGAACAGTGAGGATGAGGAGGTAGATGTGAGGACCTTGATGCCTCCGGTCCCCGAGGCGCTGACTTCGTGAATGTGTTTCAGCAGCTCGTCCAGTGCCGAAACGTCCACGACGGTCTGCGGGAGAGACTGCTGTAAGTGCTGGTTGTGCTGGACACCTCCGTCTCCTCCTCCTCCTGCTCCTCCCGTCGTTTTCTCCTCGTTCGTGATTGGCTTTTCTTCAAGGAGTTGTAATGAAGAGGAAGATGCTCCTGCTCCATGCGCAGCACCATTGCCGATGCTGTTTCCATGGTGATGAGAAAATGGGAACACCTGCTGCGTCAATGAGTTCCCCACAACTGCCACGCACCCCGGTTCGGATGCAGAGCAGCTGGGTCCGGATTTGAGGTTGTGGTCCTTGGCATTGTTGCAGTTCTGGTTTTTCTCATACTGATGGTGCCTCAGACCCTTCATATCCTTTATGGGGAGCTCTGGTGTGGAATCTGGCGTGGGCAGGCCGGACAGCTCCCCGTCACCCTGAGAGAGAGACTAAACAGAGATTAGACCCAAGGCTTTGAAAAGGAAAAAAACCCAACACAACATAACACAAACTCAGTCTTTTTAAACAGTTATTAAGGTGCTGCGAGTACCTGTGACAGGCTGAGATCAGGGTTGCCCAGGGGCAGGCCCTGGTGTCCAGGCATATGAAGGTGGGGCTCTGCTCGGCCATTCAGGATGAAGGAACTATACATTTTTGGTGTGGATACATCAAGTTTGTCCTCCTGCAAAAACAAAGAACAAAGGAAGTAAGACGAAACAGAGTTCTGGTCCACACTTTTATTGGAGGTGGAGAGCTTTCTTTATTACGATGGGTAGGTGTCACATCGAGAGTCACAACATTTTTCTTCATGCAACCAAGAGCCATATTTACAAATTCACTAAGCGGCCTTTTGGTTGATGAAGATTGTATTTGTGGCCCTGATCCCCATGTTGGAGCAAGAAATATATCGTAGTTTGATGGAAACAGAAGAAAAATGGATTTATCATTGTTACAAGGTGCAGGAGAGGAAACTGAGGCTGATTTTAACAGCCGAGAGAAGCGGGAGGAAACTTTCAAATGCTGACTGAAAACAGAAAGATCAGGGGGAGACAAAGAAAGATGAAGATCAGCTCAGACATCTGAAAGGCTTTTTATCTGGATAGATCACAGGGAAGACAGCACAGCAGCGATATGAATCAAAAACTTTGCAGGTAGCCTCTTTCATTACGTGACACTCAGCCATTATTTTGTAGAAATTTGTAAGTTCGATGCAGCCTTTGAAGCATTTTTTCATGCATTGATTTTTATGATCGATTAAAGTAGCAATCTTGTCGTCATTTAAACATTTTCAGGATGACCAAAAATCGTCCAGATTTCTCTGTCATACTCACACGAATCTAAAGTTATTGATTTTGTTGTTGATCAGTATGGACTAGAGTGATGACTAACTCTCTAAAGTTTTTGTTTATTTAATCGCACAGCACTGTAGAGCTGCAATGGTTGATTTTTGACCACTTGGAGGCAGAAAAAGTCCACCTTCAACAATGCTGAAGGCTCAACTGAAGAGATTCAGGACTTGAATCCCAGAACCCTAAATGGTCCTTGTATCAATTCTTTTTTTAGATTATTAAATTCATCATCATTATAAGCAGAAATAAAATAAAATTCAGATGATTAATAGCGCCAAAACAAAGACTGTAATACAGACTGCCAACAGAGTGGCACTGTAACACTCTACAGAGGGATGGGACAGGAAGGGGGATAGTTACTCCTTGTGAATTTTCGTCTGGTATCACATGACACAGAATCTGTTTCTTGGGTTTGTGCACTATGGCTGAATATTTGCAGGAGCTGGTTACAAAGTCCAGTCCTAAAAATGTGTAAAGCCAAGAACAAGTCACTGACAGAGAGGAGGCAGAGCACACAGAGTTGGATGATAGAGCTTCACCATATAGCAATTTACACATAGCAACAGCAATTCTGCACATAAATGTACCATTTTCTACGCGAGAGACATTCGGATCTAGCACAACGTGCAGATGCTTGGCGCCAAATTGTGCAGCTAAAGAAACGGCATCACGGATTTCCTTTTCTTTCTTCTTGATATACATTATGATTGACTTGTTTGTACTGAAATTGCGAGCAACAGCAGCGGCCAAATTGAGTTTCTGTAGTATATGTAACAGTTCACCCTTTTCTTATTGTGTCATCGCGTTCTTGTGTCTCTGAGGAGCACTTTCAGTAGCACTTAAGGCACTACGCTTTGGCTCCATGAGAAGGGAATTCAGAGTTTACTCCTGTACGATAAAAACAGCAAACAATGCACAAAATGCGAGATGATGTGATCGCTGCGAGAGCAACGGGTATATGCATGTAGATTGTGCAGAGTTTGTGCACACACAGGCTGAAGTTATGAGAATTCCAGTCCCACCTTGGGCTGTCCATCGAGCAGCCCGTTGAGCTTGGCGAGGGATCGCAGTGACAGTGCATGGGGCAGCGACACCTCAGGGTCCTTGCCAAGCCTTCCTGCTTGGTGGGTAGCACTCCGGCTACAGTAGCATGATACCAGGAAACCAGACAGGATGGTGCCCAGGAAGAAGGCGACCAAAACACAGGCGATCAGGAGGGTGTAGTGGATGTTGGCACCAGAGCGTTGATCAAACTCTGGAAGACGATGAACGCCTGGAAGACAAAATGGAAGAGAGCAGGGTGATGACAGGAGTCTGGGATGGGTTTAGATGGCTAAATTCTGTTGTGGTTCTGCATCTGCTGGCCCTTGTTCCTGTGGTTCTGTGATGTCCAACAGCTCATCATGTGCTCCTGTGGCCGTGCCTTTGCTGCGATCACTTGTCACATGAAACCATTCTTCTTGGTTGTTTCGTAGCATGGCAACTGAGAGATGATTTTTGCTTCTAGTTTGAGGACAAATACACAGGCGGACTGGCAGGCACACAGACAGAAAGGCTGAACAGACAAGCTGTAATTGTGTGGCCTTGGTATTTATGTTTGGGTCTTTAAAATGTAGTTTGTTTGTTTGGGTGATGTCGTGCCTCCATCTTGTCTGTGTGAGCGCACATGAGTTTACCACATGTCATCCCTGGAGTCTGCACTGTCCAGCCTACATGTTCAATACAAGAGGTGCGGATACAGTGAGTGAAGTGAAGCTCTTGAAAGTACAACTATATGAAAGTACAATTCTCAGTCTCCCTTCTCCATCTCTAACACTGCTTTGCCAAGCTGTTCCCTAGAATAACCATATCCATGTTCAAATAGAGACAGCAGGAGGGTGGGGTTGTGTGTATGTGTGTCTGCATGGAGAGACTTTGTCAAGATTGACTTTTTCGGTTCAACGCATGCACACACACAAAATCCCATCACTGTAAAGGTCAGACAACTCACACCTGACACACACCGACACAAGGCTGCAGCATGCCTGTGTTGAATTACAATCAGGCTCACTATGGTCTAACTGATGCTATAAAACTTATTTGAATTTGGCTTATTTTTATTATTATTATAGTTATAAGAATACGTTTAATTTAATTAATTGAATTGATTCAATTAATGAAATGCATTTAATTAAAAAAGCTCTAAAACGGGAAATCCTGTTCAAAACATTCAAAGCCTTCCGAGTAGAAACTGCTTCACACATCTTGTTTACCGTCTACATATGTAGATATCTACTGAGTACCCCTTTAGTTGGAGAGGCTAAGAAGTTTTGCTCTTATCTGGACATGGACAAAAAAATCCACTCAAAACTTCACAACCCACCCAACACCAGACACCAACACTTTTTGTCACGGCTGATTTGAAGAGACTTGAGGCGGAGTGTCAAGTCACAACACAATTACACAACCATACACTTGTCCCTCAGTTTATGGTTTATGCTGCCTAAAAAAACATGACTCACACGAGATGCTGACTGTTAGAATGGGCTCAGTAAAACAGGGAACATGCAGGTAGGGTTGAAGTGCTCTCTCGCCCAAGGATATTGTGGGATTTTTAAGAAGAAAACACAGCACACAAGATGAATGGTGAGTAGTGTCAAAGTTTGCATAAACACTGTTAAACCCCAAAGATATAAAAACTATCTTCTGTGGCTTACAGCACATAAAAAGGCCAATAAAATCTGTTTCCAATCTGTCTGTGCCAAGGAGACGTTCTTTGTCTAGACTACGCCATATAAATAGCAATGAACCGTGTCCTGGGGCCCTTGGCTTTTAAAGGTAATGGCAGGTGACGCTCTGATTGGTTCAAATTATGTTCAGCCCAATACATGCCCGTGACTACATAGTTATGTAGCCTGAATGACTATATTCATACGTAACTTAACACACATGGTACTGTTATGCTTGATAAATTGGCTTGCCCCGTTGTCTGTAGATCTTCTACGGAAAAAACGTGGGTTTCATGGAGTAGATCTGTCTACAATGATGTCACAGTCAATCGGATGTACTTTTTTAATCTTGTGACCTACTACCCCTACTACCACCAGGTAATAACAGCAAGTTGGTGAACAGCCGCTTCCATAATTCCATAGAAAATGCATCACAGTGAGGCGATGTCACTCGTTGACGTTCTCAATCAAATCAACGTGACTATGTTAGCAGTAACCAGCCCTTAATCGATGTAAACGTGAGGAAACTAAAGGTCTCACCATTCTCTACTAGATTTAGTTTGAGTACCCTTTTAGTGTGTCTGGAACGTGAAACAAACACACCTGATGTGAAACCTAATCAGGTGTGTGTTTGTCCTGTATCCTACGGTGTCGGAGCACTTGGTGGCTTCAATCGCAGCGACGCAGCTTACACGGTCTTAATGCAATTCACAGCGTGGCTCTGCTGAGTCCAATGCTCTGTGAATTCTAACGCGTCTTTACTTCAGGGACAATGGGCTGTCAGGTAGCAGATGACACTCCTTGAATACAGACGAGAAAGCAGAGGCCAAAAGCTGATCTGCTAGACGGTTACGATGGACTCTGGACTCTTTCCAAACATCTTCACATTTTGACTTTCTTTGTTCCTAACTCTCACTTTTACGTGACCGTCAATATATCTGCCACAGTTCCATCTGCTGCTTGGATTTACTGAACACTCCAGTAGGTGCCAGAGTTTTTACTTGTATATTCAGCAAGACAGGGAGTGACTTTGGGTTCTGACCCCTCTTATTACTTCCTTCCTACACTGGTTCCTTCCTTCCCTCCTCCCTGCATCATGAGTAAGTCCTAGTGAATGAATGAGAATTGAGAAGCATCATAGTGTTGAAATAAGAAGTTGTAACTGAAAGTATTTTCACTGCAGAGGATGGGACAACTGTCATAGATCAAGACGCAACTACAGTGATAACAAGGACTAAAAGTTCATTTTGATGGTACTTATTGACGAATGAATAGCCTTCTGTGTGTCACTACAAGTTATCTCGTAGGTAACCGAGGCAACTTGTTTTGTTTCCGGTTTGCACCTCTGCTTCTTCTACTCTATTTATTGGTAAAAGATGTAGCCTATGTGAACTTGTAATGAAACTATACTTTGCGTAGCCTTGTTTATTCGCTCCAAACCAGTTGATGAAAACACACTTCATAGTCCCTAATTTGCATTTGGCTACATAAAAAAAAGAAAATTGCTGATAATTTAGATTAGATGGAAACATCGCCAATGAGGTCTCTGTTTTTGGATAATGTTGTATGAAAATCCTGCCAAAGGGGATTCATCAGTTTTATCAATGAAAAGAAGATGAAGAGGAGGAGCTTCTTACCGTATGCGGAGTCTCCTGCAGACTCCTGGTTTCGCGTGGTTGCCAAAACGTCAGCTGAAACAATGAAAGTACAGTCAGATGTTGTCATAACAAACACATCCGATTATGAAAATATAGATCATTTAATCACTTACCGTGGCAGTTGTCCGGGTAAAGAGAATGATCACCTTCAATATCCTGTTCAAAGCCTGACCTGTCGGTGGGCGGAGAAAAAAATTACAACAAACCAAAGGGATTGATTGAAGAGTTAATGTCGATTGCCATGGGTTACTGTTGCTTGGCTGGTAATTAGCGATGGCACTCCAGGTGACAGATTACATGCTAACATGCAGTTAGTCTGAACCGTACTCAGTCAGTCTATCAGAGGAAGTCCCTCCGTGAAGTCCTGCATCCCTGTGCTTATGCAGCTTTGTAAAGTTTTTACTGGTGCAGCAAACAGAGACCCAAGCAAGCAAACTCGCCATCATAAACATTACTCTGCTCTGACACAAAGGCAGAAGCAGCTGGTAGAGTTAAAGCATGTGTGTGAATCTGGAGTTGTGACTTACAGTAAATTTTTAGCTGCACATAGAACATGGAAAGTTACACCAACACTAAAGAGTTATTATAGAAATTAATTAAGATCACACACCTCAATGTGCCACGGAAACATACAGACATTTCAGGGTCAAATGCACCGAAATGAGAGTCCAGGATAAATCCGATATTAAGACATGTACAGTCGTGATACACACACAATCAGCATTGCTCGCTGTTCGCAACCCACACTGTGAAAAGTGCAAATGAATTTTAACTTGTATTTCAATTCTGGGTACCTCCTCTACAGCTGAGATATTTGCATTACGTGGTTTTAACTGTTGAGCCACCATCTTCGTGAGAGACTTCTAATGTGAAATATAAAGAAACGCTTTCAGCAGCAGCAGACGGACAGCTGAGACGCTTAAGATACGACACACTGACAGTGGGAAACAGGACTGAGTTTCTTCACAGAGAACATAGTCCGAATCCAAAAGCTCCACCTCTCTGACACACATCTTTCTCTTTCTCCCTCTTTCTTCCTCTTGCATCATATCCTTGCCTCTTGCTCTCTATTTCCTCCCTCTCTGTTTCAGGTCCAGCAGCTCATCCTGTCCGTTTTTATCTTTATCCTGCTTCTCCTTCTCTGTGTATGGCCAGCTGTTTCTTCTGCTGGTTACACTTGACGTCTTTTTCTTTTGAAACAGAATGTTTCAGGACAGTTGATTCAAAACAGATGTGCTGGGCCAACAGTAATTAAAGACAGTAACATCGATCCATTTCATTCAATAAGAAGAACTACAAACTCAGGGAAATCTGCCCTCCTGAGTGTGGACAGTCATCATCTTAACAAGATGAAGGAGGCATGTCTAGGACCTGAAGGTGGGCAGGAGCATTTGTTTCCACATGACAACCAGCTAACAAAAATAGTAAACAAAGGCCACATGCTTCATTCATTCATACAAATAAACGCAGTCTTCCCAATAAACGTGTGTGTTAACCACAATATTTGACATGTGTTGATGTGTTACTCATTGATGATAGAGGATGGCCAGCACAGCTTTTTAAATTACAACCTGTTGACAGATAAAATAAATTCATCCTGATGCAGCCTATGCTGTATATAGGTACCCATCATAAAACATTTACAATCAGCGAGTACAGACATGGATGCCATGGAGATCCGGCAGTTTTTTTGTCACACACAGCTGATGAGGCCGTCCACCTGACAGTCGAGTGCGTTTGCCTGTCGATTCATCCATTATCCGTACCACTCATCGATGTCACGGTCGAGGTGGGGCAGTCATTGTACAAAAGGCAGGGAACATCCTGGACAGGCTGCCAGTGTTTTGCATGGCTGACACATAGAGACAGACGATTCAATCACACTCCTATTCACACCTGTAGTGAATTGAGATACTCCAACTGACCTAAGCTGCATGGTGTTTGGGGTCGGCGGAAAACAGACATGAGGAGAACGTGCAAACTCCGCACAAAAAGGAAACCCAGGACTTAAACACAGGACACGGGGGAGGGGGGGATAATGTAAGCCATCAGGGGCACAATTGAAAAAATGTTGGACAGAGGAGGGAGAAAGGAAAGAGAACTATAGAGATGGAAAACTATTTTTGGATAATAAGGCACACATGCTCCTAGATGAGATACATGTCTAACTTGTGTCCACGCGCCACCATTAGGACAAAATTAAAGAGTCAGGAATGTGGTTGCATGAATTACAATACAAGTGCAACATCAAATGAAGGGAACGGACAAGGAAAAGAAAGGAAAGAGATGATAATGATATCAGAGAAATGTTCTTTATTGTATGGCCTGTTGTAATAGTAAAGTGAGGACAGAAGGGAGGAATCGAGGCACACACTCTGTTAGCGGAGGGCTATTACTGTAGTGGGACAATAAACTCAATTTGAAGGTGATGCTTGTAAAATAAGTTTGAAGATTCTTAGGCAGAAAGTTTTAGTGTTCCTGCTGACATCCATTTTAATGTTTGTTCCTGTCATGCTTCCATACCAAGAGGTACCCAAGTCACTGCTCAGCACGCTGCATTTACCATCTGAACTGCCAGAATTAGCTGTTAAACTGGGAAAGAGGTGGAGTGGTGGAGAGGTGAGGGAGGTGACACGTACTTCAAACCTGGTGTGATGTTGGCACAACTCCCGGTCCGCAGCCAGATGCAGTATGGGTCACGAGAGGCCAGGCAGGCCCTAGAGAAAGTGGGAGACAGGTATGGTATAAATCTGAACTATCTCCATTCACAACTCACATTAAATCTGAACATTCACACTTAAGGCTAAAAAGAAAAAAGAAAGAAATCATCACTACAGAACAGGAGATCCTGGACCAGTTCATCCACTTCCAGGCCCAGGGCAGAAATCTGATCTGCAGAGATCTGAATGCAACAACCTCATCATTACCAGACATAAACACCGGTGATAACGTCCCAAAGAATGACAAATATGCCCCGATTCAATGCCCAACAACAGATTAACAGCAATGGGAGGGACCTGCTGCAGCCCAGTCAAAGTCTGGGTCTGTACAATGCCAAGGGTACAGACTTGGCTCACCTCCTGGCCACAGTATCAGCCACGGTCCATCATGCAGTCACTGAGGTGGACCCTTTCTCTCTCAGGGTATTTATAGTTAAACCATCAACCCCATGTATGGATCAAGCCAAATTACTATGTTTATCAAAAGGTCAGAAACTAAACGTGCGCACAGAACCCAGTGAGCTGTTTCCTGTCAGGCAGCCATCCAGCTAGACCCAAAACACTTCAGAAGACTTTCAGGAAGCAACTGAACAACTTTGGTAAAATGGTACATGGGTGGTATACACATATAGTAGAGGAGGTAAAACATATAGAGTAAAAATATATTTATATTTTGTGTTATATATATATATACACACACATATACTGTGTATATACATTTATGTGTAGTATATATATGTATATATATATATACACACGTACACATATGCACACATAGATACACAAACATTACATTCCATTATGTTGGCCATTTTGCCAAGCTCTGCACTGACACACACACGAACACACAGACTCTCAAACACACAGCCGCACTACCCAACATGTTGGTATGTTTGTCATGTGTGCATGAATATCACAGGTTGTGCGAGTAAGCAAGTGTGTGTGATGTGATGTCTTTCAGGATGACAAATATTGTGTCTCTCTCTAAATGTTTTTTATTTCCCCATCTACAGCAGCTGACATGACAGGTGTGTGTGTGACAGTGACAGCTTTGTGTGTGTTTATGCAAATGACAGAGAGAAACAAAGAATAGATGTCAAGATATAAATGTTTATTGAATCTGAAAGATGACAGCATGTGTGTGTGTGTGTGTGTGTGCATGTGTGTGTGTGTGTGTTGACTTGTCTTGTGGGAATCGGGGACATGGGAGAACACATTCTACTGTCATTCACTCCAGTAGAGCAAAGGACAGAGTGAAAGGAGGAAGGGATGGGGGGTAGAGGAAAATGAAGGAAGAAACAGGACACTGGAAAAGAAGGAATAAAAGCAATGACAGAGGAAGTGGTGAAAGAGAAGAACGGAAATGACAGAAAAGGGAGGATGAGAAAGAAGAAAGCAATAAGAAAATAAGGAGGCAAAAGAATAGGAGATTGAGACAATTGATGGAGAGAAAAGATGAAAGAAAATCATTTACTCTTTGGTTGTTTAGCAAATGAAGGATAAACAGAGAAATGTAATTTAACCTTCATCATATTGCACAGTAGAATCACCACTCAGGGAAGAATGGAGCAATATAAATGATATTAGTATTAGTTTAATTTATTATAATATTAATATACCTGAAAAAACGATGTGTTGGCAACAAACCAGACAACAACAAGGAAAGAGACGACAAGAACAAAGAATGAAAGGCTGCATGTGGCAATGTGAGCTGACAGTGTGAGCGACTGCAGCCTTGTGATCAGGCGTTTTGTACACGTTAGCGTGTTCTTACATTTTGCAGGCTCCGTGCTGGCTGCAGCGGCTGAGTGGGACTCGGATGACACAACTGCTGAAGGCAACAAACAGGGCATGATGATCTTTATCCAGCTCCAAACCTAAAACTCTGCGGTCCTCCTGGCCCTGAACGTTACACCTGGACACACAGACAAAAATGACACTTTAAAACAACTAAGGATTCAACACAATTCAATTTAGCACTTATTCGATGTGAGTAACGCTACACATTGTTGGCAGTCAGATTTCAGATCCATCTCACACACAGGGTTTTTAAAGATCATATCTGACCTGACATTCCAAGGTAAATGATGCAGGCTACTTTCCTTGAGAATGTGCATTCATTGCATTATCACATTGATCTGTTTAAGAATGTCAAGTGCCATCATATCCCTGCAACAGTTGCATTTCTCCTGGAATTATGGGAGTGGTTGTTCGCCAAACTGCTGTTACTACGCAACACTACCACTAGATGTCAGTTGTGAAAGGAAAATAAATGCAAAACTAAGGGTTTTTACCAGAAATTACCAGATATTATGTCTACACTCTTCACATTCACGGGTGCCTCGCAGGGCTACGAACATGCAGCTCCCGCCATTATCTAGCTGATTCAATATTTATATATACGGTATACATAAAATCGATCATTTTGTTGCATGGCTACATCTAGACTACAGGTATAATATGGGTGGAGCCAGTCATAGGGTGGATGTGTTGTATAGCCCCTCTGTTAGAACTGGAGATGGGATATGGTGGCTTGGCTAAGAAAGAACAGGAGATCAGAGTGTGAAAGCTAGAAACTGCTTCATTCACACGGAGACATTAAGCTACACAAAGAAAGCTGTTGTTGAACATAATGTGTCTCTCGTGATTACCTGATAAACAAAAGTTGTTTCTGCAGACAACATTGCGTTTTTTTTCCTGACACAACAAGGTAATTTTGTCTTATTTGTCTTGTTAAGTATTATTACTACCATAAAAACCCGTACTTAGAGGGGTTATAGACGTTGATGTCCTCCAATAGCTTTGTCCCGAAGCTGTCGTTGGGATGCATACTCGCTAAAACCTTCAGAACCTGTCCATCATCCGAGCCAAGAAACATAATGGTCCGGTCCTTGAAGGGCCCGGCGGAGACGTCCACCACAATTTGAGTCAGCTTTGACCTGTGGGACAACAAAACAACAATCGAAGAGTCAATTACAAGTCTGTGGCCAAAGTACCACAATGAGGGGAATTTTTCAATGTAGCCGTCGAGGAGGATAATTTCTACCTAACATAAAAAGCCATTTCCACTTCAGACCGGTAAAAAGAATCCATCAGAAATTGATGGGATCTCTACAGACAAAGATTTATTCTAAATTAAAGACTTTCAGACAGAGATTCTCACTGTGAGCCAACATCAATCGAAGTTTATGTTACCAATTATCATTGATCTTTTTTCCTACGTCGGGATAGAGACTTGGTTTTCTCTGGCCCATCGTAAAAATCTTGTAAACTAAATCCAACCTTAAGGAGACACAGTTTGATTCTCTTTTCTCCTCCTTTTTCCTTTGATCATTGAAATTTTTGGAAAAGAGACAGAATGTCCAATATCATTATTTCTATCTCAAGAAAATGACATACCTGTAATTTCCTTTGCAAAAATTCTGGATTAATAGCTAATTTTCATGATCAAACAATACTTTTCTAAAGATAACCAGATAATTTTCTCATTATCTCAAGAAATCAAGTAAATTTACCAAGATGACAAGATAATTTCCTTGGAAAACAAGTTCATCACTAAGTGCAATATTTCATTTAAGTGAGATATTTGCCTTTGAACTTTTTAAAATCACAATAAATCCATTTTCCAGAGATAACGTCCTTAAAAACATGTTGTTTTCCCAAGCTACGGAGATCAATTGCTTGAGAAAATGATTTTTTCAAGTGTACCATCAAAGGAGACGTTATCTCAGCATCTTAAGAAGACATATTGTCTTCTGATGATGTACACTAAAGTATATATATTCTGTTGAAGCGCTGTGTGAAGCACTGATCAGTATATTCCTGCTGCTCTGACAGTGATAAACAATGAGAAATGAGGCTGTGGCTGCAACGTCTGCGCATCTTTGGGAAACATTTCATCATATACAGATCTTGATAAAATGAGTCCAGCTGCGTGGTTGTTGTGGACACCAACCTCTGTGCTCTGTGTGTGTGTTTTACCTGCTCAATGTCCTGGTGAAACATGGTCGGCCGTTGACGGGGGGTACGGCCTCGTCCATCAGAGGGTAGGATTTGATGAATGTAAGCATGTCATCTGGGAACTGAACTGAAGACTTATATTCTGCGGCCGAGCCATCGCCAGCACATGTGCCGGGCCTGAGGGGAATCGAGCAAACTCTCTGTTACCATATTCTACGATTTATTAAGTAATGTAATACATGCAACATGATACATATTAATGAGTATCTGACCTGGGTGTGGGAACCTGCTCATCAGCTACCGGAGTCCAGGATGAGTCACTGGTCCGCTGCTCTTTAAACTTCCTGTTAAAAACGTTCTCTATGTCATCCATGTAGAACGCGCAGACCGCAGAGCCAGCGATACTAAAAGATGAAAAATTGTGAGTGAGTGTTAACCTTTTACCGACCAATTGGAGGAGAAATCTATCAAAGAATCGTAAGATCACCGGAAACCACGTCTGTTTTGGGATTGATGCTTGTTTTTTAATCAAACCCAGAATTTGATGAGAAGAAGGACACAAGCCTGTGTGTCTACTCCATAGACAAGTCCACAATGTGTTTAATGTAACACTGGTTCTGGCAGTTTTAGTCTTTAGTCTGGACACTAAAATAGCTCTGTGTGTAGCCTGTACTCTGAGCCAAACCTGGGGGGGGGGGGGGGT
>OMNV01025944.1:37691-73149 GCA_900303265.1 Brotula barbata
TCTGTATGTGGATTAACAGATTTAATTGTTGTTACTTGGGCATGATCCCACATGTTTCTGCACCAATACAATGGATCCTAGGGTTCCCCCACCTGCCAAATCCCACTTTAAACCCTGAGTATGTCATATGTGTAATTTACTGTATGAAGAAAGAGGAAAGAACAAGGAAGAAAGAAGAATTAGGAGCAGTGGGCAGCGCACACACACATATACACACAGTAGCGCCCGGGGACCAACTCCAGATCTTCCACCTCACAGCAGGACTTTCTTTCTGTGAGGTGACAGTGCTAACACCTACACCACCGTGCTGCCCAATGGTACGTATGTGTGATATGTATTGGTCCGTGTGCATATTCTGTTTTGATAAATATATTAAAGCACATAAATATATCAAATTAAATATGTTTGAGTACAGCTATGTATAGTTAAATCTAGTTTTGTTGAATCATTTCTGTTAAATTCATGTTTCTGTATCTGAGTTCTTGTATTTTTATTCTGTTCTTGTCTGTGTGTATGCTCTGGATTTTGTCACTGTTTTTCTGCCAGTGCTTAAGACATGCAAACCGTCTTCAATACATCTCCTTTTCTTTGGATTCCATCTGTGTGTGCTACTGTTTGAGTGTTAATGTATGTACCCCTGTCAACGAACACAAGAATGCTCATAATCCAGCTGCACTTATCAAGCACCTCAGGTGGCTTTGAAAAACGTCATTAATGAGGATTAGACATTGTGCAACGTGGCCTCTGATCTTGCGTCTTGTGTCTAGCTCGTACTCTGAGACAGTCTTTGTCATTCACATAGATGAAAAACACACATTCAAAGCGCTCCACAGATGAATGACACACACACACACACAGAGAAACACACATACAGACCTGTTGGCCTGTGTGGTGAAGACTCCGACCACAGCAGGTCTCTGGTTGATCTGCAGCACATTTGTCAGGGACTGAAGAACATCAAAGTAGAAGAAGGATTCACCAGGAACAGAGCAGTTCAACCGAGCCTGAAGATAGAAAAACACACACTGTGAGAGGCAAGAACACATAGTGCACTAGCTGAAGTGTGTTAAAAAGCTTTCTCTTGTTATAAGAGCCATTTAAGATTAAGTCATTTGAACAGGCATTGTTCACAGCAGCCATTTGCCTTAGTGATTTAGGACAACGTTAGTATGAAATTTAAGAGTTCAATGGCTCTAGCTGATGTAGACGGCTCTCTGCGTCATCTCTCTTAGCCGTGGTGTACTATTAATACACAAGTGATGCATCATCTGTATTTCACCTCTATGTCATCTATCATGTGTTCCTATTACGACAGGACGGTCAGGCATTGAGCAAGGCACTGCTCTCACAGCTGTTTGAGGTTGTTTTAAATGAAAAATGCATCATACATTGAATGTATTGTTATTTATTTCACCTTGAGGAACGATGTCCAGTACCGCTCCAAAACTCTGGGAGAGCCACCGTTATCATTTTTACAAACCCTGGCAACTCGAGAAAACACCACCTGAGAGAGAGTCGGGAGAAACAGAGAGAGAGAGAGAGAGAGAGAGAACAAAGCAAGAATGAAACCAAATCCACTTAACCAGACTAAATCAAATCTCTAAAGAGGCCAACGCAAGGAACACAATCTGAAAATAAAAATGACTATCAAAATAAATAAGTAAATAAATATGTTCAAATCCAGTGATAGGTACACAAATCAGACATAATTAAGTTGTCCATCATTTCCCAGTGTACAGACAACCACCAACAGTACATATTGCATATGACAGAACTCCTTCAGCCGATAAACCCCACTGACTGAGCGCAGGCATGATCCGCCGCGAGGCGAGCTGCCACCACGCCGTCAGTCATCTGCTCGGGTTTAACACAACAAGCAGTTTGTTCTTTCAGGGAGCATGTGACAATGAAAGGAAGCATTTTTTCCATCATTGTGTAAAGACACTTATTAAAGAGTGCATAATGATTGTTTTTCTTCTACGGCCCTGTTAAGAACCGGTATTTAAATCCGATCTGAGCTATCCAATCACAAATAAGTTCAAATCTGAACACGCCAAATGTGACCTCAATGCGTCAGATCAGGGAGACCACATTTGAACTGAGGCCTGCACCACATCAGCTGTAGCAAATTATCTCCCTCTTATCCTATTATTATTGAGGATTATGTTGATAATTGACTGATCTCCTAAACAGTTGACTGCATATACAGTAGAAAGGAAGGCATCTTAGCTGGATATAATATTCTTAAATCCTGTGAGTTCAGGTGACGATTTGACAATGAAAATACTGTCAATATTGACTATTCTTTGCAGCCCTACTCCCGTTGCCACTAACTCTCTGACAGCACTGTTTGGGGCTCAGGGTATGTCAATTGTCACTTTGCTGATGCTCGGCTTCACCGTGACTGTTTGCAGCCATGTGATAGCTTTGAAATTGCTTCAGAAGTTTCACAAGCGCGCTCAGCTGGCTGTTGCAGTGTTTCCAGCTGCTACTCCCTGCCTGTCTGCCCCCGTCTGGCCTGCTGGGCCCTGCTGGGCCCAGTTGGGGCATGGTATCAGCCTGATCCCACTGAATATGCTGAAAAGCGAGACACTTGTGGCCTACATCCCCCCGTTCAAAACATTTCATAGTCCCCGGGGTGATCATGTAATATCTCTGCTCATGTTTGACACGAAAAGGCGCCTCCAGTGTCTGTGTTGGAAAATCCAGGGGCATAAACATATAAACAAACATAACAAACACAAACACCTGCTGAACATGTTCAAATTCATCATTTTTGCAGCCCAGTTTTGAAAGGGCTTCCCAAACAGCCTCAGCTCTCTCTCCAGAGCGTTGTTGAGGATAAATGGGGGAACACTTGACACAGTGACAATAGTAGAAGGAGGGGACAATGGTTAAAACTACAGAAACTCCTCTTCAATAATGAGCCCTGTCTCTATCAGCCGTGATACCCTGTTCTTCCTACACAATAAGAACACCTTTATTCATCCAGGAACCATTAGGCAGGATGTCATAGCCATGTCAGAGTGACAAAGACGGTGACTTGGCGGACGCAATCCGGCTACCTCTGACACAAGCAGCTACAAAGAGTAGCAACATACAGGTAGGTAGCGAACGTTAGCACAGACAAGGAACACTCAGCAGCACTCTCCTGTTCAAATGCTCAGACTCCCGAGAGAGAGAGAGAGAGAGAGAGAGAGAGAGAGAGAGAGAGAGAGAGAAGAGAGAGAGAGAGATAATCAGAATAGGAGGAGCACTGAACGTCATCTATCCATTCTCTGGACACACACACAAACACAAATGCATGCATATACATACACACATCAATACCTTGCCTAGGGCGGTGTATTCCACAGCAATTTCACTGAGGAAAAAGTAGACATAGTTCCCATAATCGATGGCGTGCAGGAAGTGAGGCTCTGAGAGAGAGAGAGAGAGAGAGGGAGAGAGAGAGGGGGGGTCAGTGAGTAAGACAGATAGGTACAGTGAGTGCGATGAGTGAGTGAGTGATTGATTGAGCAAGATAAGGACAGAGTGAGCAAGTGAGTGAGATAGAGAGAGTGAATGAGGTAGGGATAGAGATTGAGTGAAAGAGAGAGAGAGACAATGAGTGCGGTAGGAACCGAGAGTAAGCGAGAGAGTGAGTGAGATAGGAACAGAGCGAGGGAGTGAGACAGGGACGGAGCTAGAGAGTGAGACAGGGACAGAGTGAGTGAAATAGCAACAGAGACAATCAGTTTCTTCTCCCGAGGATCGTTGTAACAGAATTATGCTGCCATCCATTTTTGTTAGTGATTTCCTGTATTTCCCAGAATGCCCTTTGTCATGTGACCTACCCCTGAGCCACTTAGAGTCATATTTGACAGTCCTGAGGACAGGTCGGCCTTCTCCCAGACTGCGGTAGATGACAGCGTCGCTGGCCAGGAAGTCTGTCATGGTGGCAGAGTAGAAATCTCCTCCTGATAATCGCAGTGTGTTTGAGTAAATGACGAGTTACTGCTAATAATCACTTCAAATGAGTGTGAAAATGCAGACTGTAATTTACATAAAAACATCTGAGGTAAATTTATGTCGGCGACTCACCAGCAAACAGGCCAACGTTGGACTGTCCGGACTCGAAGGGACACCGAGCCTGACCCAGCAGCTCCTCACCCACCTGCTCCAGAGAGCTCATCTGACAGGCGGAAGAGGACAACCATTCACCTCGGATCATTTTTAGTACCATTTAAATACAGGCATGGTAGATGTATAGTACAAATCTGTAGTCCAGGCAGTGCAGCTACCCATTGGGTAATAACACTGTAATACCAAGTGTCTATCTGGTCCTATCCACATGCAACACATCACAGTCAGCTTCATTTAGTGCAGTGTGAAACCATTGGTGCCCATCCTAGTCGTCAATGGGTGAGAGGTAGACTTGACCCTTGAGAGGTCACCGATCTATCACAGGGCTAACGTGCAGAGAAAGTCAAGTCAATCACACCACCATTTACACCCATGGTCAATTTCACATTCACAAAAGCTGCATGTTTTGGACGTGGGAGGACATTGGAGCAGCCAGAGGAAACCACACACACATGCAGAGCTCCAGGTGTTAAGCAGCCTTCGACTCTAGAAAGACAGTAAAACTGGGAGTACCTTATAGTTTCGGCAGGTTGGATTGAAGGCGTTTGTACCACAGGCGAAAAGCGTTTCATCGTTTCGAGGAACCAGCACTTTGATGTAGTTGTAGCACTCATCCTGAAACAGAGGTACACCACAATGATGATGAGGCATTCCTGACGATGAAGGATTACACTAATCAGATAGCTGTTTGATAGCTCAGATAACTAACATTGATAAGCGCCCAAAGCGTGCAGTCACAAATAGGGTTTCTATCGATTGCACTGATTTAAATCCAAACGATCCAACCGCAGCAATATGTAAACAGAAACTCATCGCTAGTGTGACTGGTTTCAATGTATGTGGAAGAAAGAAAGGAAAGAAAAATGGGGACAGGAGAAGTAGGGGTAAAATAATTATATAGCACAAATATAGATACAGAAGGAAATAAAAGGTAGGCGGAGAGGAAACTCACGCTGTTCTTCCCTCTGACCGTACACTTGCTGACATCTTTGGATCGCCACGTTAGCTTCTGAAACAGGAAAAAGGAAACAGTAACAAACAAGGAGATATGTCAGTGACAAGGCATGAACGTCAGCATCCCAAAAGATGTCCCAATCACTATGACACATTTCACGACGGATAAAAAAAGTAGTTTCAATTTATATAGACCACTGATGGTATGTTTGAGTCTGTTGTTAATGTGCATGTAGCAGCGCAGAGCAAGGGTAATGGTATTTTTGTCAACGGAAGCTTAATTTCTTACTTAAATGTTTTTGAATTACTTAATGAATTACCTTGTGTCTGAAAGTTGCTAGACAAATTCCATTGCTTTGCCTGACAACTCTTCTACACAGCGCAAGATGTCAAATAGTGAAAGTCCATCCAACAGAAAAATAGACTAGTTTTTCCCCTGTGTGTACCTGCCTCCCCATGCTGCCATTGGTCAGTCCAACCGTACTTCACTTCCTGCTCCACATGATACCACAAAGTACGAAGAAGAACTAATTCACAAAGTTGAGAAACACTGTGAAAATAGATTGTACACTAATAGTATGTTACAAAATGAGGCCAGCTTGTTTGAAGTATTTGATGTCCTTTATACGTGTACACTACATCATTTATTTTCAGACAAAATGACTGGAAAAAGCTTATGTAATGTAGTAGAGTGAAACGCTGAGGTGAGCAGATGTCCAAGTTTTCCACACAGCCTTAATCAAAGTGGTTTGTCTCTGGGAGTGATTGTGATTGTTACACATTTTGTACCCTGCAATACGAAAAAGCTGCCAGTGGGGATTCATTAGCGAAACGGAGGTGAGGATGAATCTGAGTTATGTCCTACAAAATTATCTCTGAACTCGTTAGCAGGACATTCAAAGTTTCATTTTCTAGAATTTTTAGAAATGTAATTAGGCTAAAACGATGCTCTGCTCACGGATAACAAGAATAACAGCTCACATCAAAGAACCGTAACATGCCACTATCCCACAATGCATTGGGAGACCCATTAGAGTCAGGAGCACCTCTCCAACCTCTCCTGTGTTCACATCAAAGCCGACGAGTCCTTTGTACTGTTTCATACACGATGAAGGCAGAGTTTTGTTCTGCCTGCATTGTGTTGACGTAAAAAGGATTTTTCCTGCTGTCAGCCATCCTTTTCTTCGCAAGTAAGGCTGAAATTACAAAGAGACGATCAAGACTCATTTTATTCACACTAATCAACCTGTCAGCGAAGATGCCAGAGGGACAAAGTGATGATTCATTTTCTCACTTCAGAACATAGAACACAAAATGACATGGTTTATTTTCCCATGACAAATTTCTGTGATTTTGGACCTTTTTGATTAGATTATGATTTGGATCAGGACACAATCCAGATTTTGCCACTTTCTTTAACATTAAAACGCATGAGTTGAATTTTCACTAAATCGTGCTTTGTACATCTATGAAGCGGCAACGCTTGAGATTTTAGAGTAATATTTGTTAGTGAATTGAATGAGTGAATGTTTGCGTAGGAATCATGATCTGGACAATTGCTAGGGTGGTTTCTAGGTTATTGTTAAAGTGTTACTGGGTTGCTTGCTATGGCATGATGGGTGGCTGCTAGGATGTTTCTGGTGACTTCTAGAGTGGTTACTCTGGTGTTCTTATCAATTGCTAAGTTTGTTGTTATTGTGGTGTTGTGGATTGTTGTGCTATATGGCTGCTGGAGTTTTCCAGGAGGTTGCTAGGGCTTTTGCTATGGAATTTGAGGCAGTTGCCAGCTTGCTACTAAGTGGTTGTTATGGTGTTCTGACTGGATGCTAAAATCAAATCAAAGTCAAGCGGGCAAAGCCGAGATCTTACCAGCTGAGGGACAATCTCATTAGAAGTCTTCGTCATGTTCACTGCAAACACATGATCCCTGAAAAGTTCAAAGCAGAGAGTCCATGTTAAAAAGGCACAATCATCCAAATTTTTGCCTCATGATTGTTAAGACATTTTGCCGGACAGAAACATTGTTTATTCTTTACCCGCATCATTGTATTCACCTTTTAATATGTACTTTACATTATGCCAATCCCATTCAGCTGTATCTGTCTGTGAGAAGGAGGAATTTAATCTGACCATATGGCCACAAAGGACTGGATGTCTCTTACATTTTAAAAAAATAAAATGATAAGGCTGAAGGACCACAATGCTAAGGGCACAGGTTGGAATCAAATCTGCGCGGCTGCGATATGTGGCACACGCTCCACCAGGTGAGCCGTTGGGGGGGCCGTAATTATTCACACTTCTGCCATCTGCCAGACAGGACTGCTCTGACTCATTGTTCTTATTGTTCTCACTCATTCTGTCAATGAAGGAACAGTTCAATGAAGGAACAGTTCAATGGAGGAACTGTTCATTGAAGGAACTGTTCAATGAAGGACCTCGGCTACATCAAGTTCAGAATGCAGCTGTTTGCCTGCTCACCAGAAGGGTGTGGTGGTCTTACCATCCTGCACTGGATGCCAATTAGTCAGAGAATACAGTTTAAAATTCTTCTACTTATATTCAGAGCCCTGGCCCTACACTAGTACAAAACCCGCTAATCAGAGGCTGCTGGCTTCCCGCGCTACAGGATTAAAACTGAAAGTAATCGTAAATAAGCTTCTCTTTTTTATTATCTGACTGGCTTGTTTTTGTTGGTAATTGCGCACTGTTATAAAGCACTTTGGAATACTGTGAATTGATAAATAAATTATGTACTTACTTATCCAGAGGGTGTGTGTGTTGGTGTGTATGAATGTTTTTTGTACCGACCTGGCAGCGATGTAAAGCATGTGGTTGATGCGTAACATCCGCTGGAAGTCCAAACCGAGGCGCAGTGTGTCGTTGTCCTGAAGGAGGCCCTGAAAACTTGGATACTGGTAGGAGTCTGCACACAGACACAGACAAAGGGATATTTGGAAAATGTGAAACGTTTTGGACTAAATGATCTCTAAACTTAAATGTAAAGTAAAAACACTCACGCTCCCAGCTGACCACACTGATCGGCTCCAGGTCCTTGGGGAAGGGCATGGTCGAAGCCAACACAGACAGGAAACAGGAAGTAAGCGTTAGCAGCACCAGCATCGACCGCCACAGTGGCAGCCAACCGGGATCAGGATGAACCATTTTACAGCATGAGAGAGGGGCGAGGCCAGGTGTAGTGATGTCAGCAGGTCATGGCGCAGGTCATGAGATCTGTGCGGAAACAGAAAAAAACCCCACTTACTTCTGATTATGTCATCAGACCAGCGATATTAGGGAGCAAAGTCAGTCGATGGCACACAAACACAAAGAACGCCACAACATCAGGAGGAGGAGAAAGAGTCACTCTCATCCTCTATTTTTTCTTCTTTTTCTTAAATGAGAACAGAGGATAGAAAGAGGAAGAAGAGGTCTGTGGAGAGTAGAATATTTCAAACAACATTTTCAAAGTTATTAAGCCTGATTCAGAAGCAGCAGGTCATAAGGTCATAAACGCTAAGGAATGAGCGTTCACATGACCGGGGAAATGGAGATGTGTCCTCATGTTGTTCTGAAACATGATCAGCTGCTTTGACAGACAAAGTAAAACAGGTAATGACATTTCCTCTCATTAGCTGCTTATTATCTTATTAGTCCATTCACACACACACTTCTTCTTCTGTGTGGAGTTTTCATGTTCTCCCCATGTCTGTGTTTCACCGATCTGTTTTTTAATAAATCACACACTGATTTCAACACTCACCAAACCCAAGTCTGTGCGGTGAGAATAGAGCCGTCTCTGAGCAGCAACATTGGCCCAAATCCAGTGTTGTATAAAAACAGTTGGTCTGTAAGTGTTTGGAACAAACTGATAGAGTTTGGCCAACATTTTTATGAAGACTGTCATTAAAAATGAACTTCAACCATTCCTCGTTTTGTAACATTTGTTCATGTCATCTTAGTGGAAAATGAATAGCTTGGTGTCTGGAGCAGCAACCCAAAACGACGCATTTCTGTTTCTGTGAGTATACGAAGTCTGGTCTGTGGGTATATCTCTTCAACATAGGAAGTGGCTTTGAAAGATACTTCTCTGAAAGACATCTTTATGTTTTACATAAACAACGCTCCAGGAGATGACATCAATGTTACAGATAATGAGAAATTACTTATAAATGGACTGCATTTCTGGAGTGCTTTTCTAGTTCAAAGAGCATTCCAAGCACTTTTACAATTACAAAATTGTACCATGCTATCGCTGCTGGTTCGAAACACAGCATTCCATTTTCTTGAAGTATTCGCCATTCAGTATTTTCCGTCCAACCATTTATTTTAGGATATTTATATATAGGTATGGCCCGACTTTAAGAAAATTGATTCGGCACGTTTTCAGTTGGACGAATGCCTTTAGTTTAGTAAAACAGTAATTCTACTTTTTAATAGGTCATGTAAACCCACTGAATGTTTGTGTCACATTCACAGACCAACACCTGAGGTAACCAAGCAGGACCCAGTTGCTTGTTGGGAGCAATTTGTGGTTCGGGTCTGGCTCAGGGACCTTTGGCATGGAGGAACAGGAAATCGATCCGGCAATCTTCTGATCACAATTTGATCACTCTCCCCCTGAAGCCTTGTGACCCAGGGGGTAGAGGTTATGCAGCAGGGCAAGGGAGAAATGGTTGTGGATAATATGGGAACTTTAAAATCTAAAGTTTTCTGAGAGATGAACAAATATGAGCTCATTATAAGATTTATGCATTGTCACTGTCCAAGAGATAACAACAACGGCAGACCTCAAAGGGTTAAAATCCGCTTCCAAAAATCCCTGGCACTTATAGGAGTCAAAGATTGGATGTTTCAGCAAAGCCTGAATAACATCTCTGCGTCCTCTACTGCTCTTGCCATCCCTCCATCTTCTCTGGAACTGCAAATGACAGAACGTGGAATTTGCCTTCACGCTGCCAACGTTAATCTTGTTAGTGATTATCAGCCTTCATGATAAACACTTCGGCCGTACCACAGTGACCTCACTGACACCAATCTCATTAAAACCTCAAAGTCATCCTGACGTTCTCCCAATAACGCTGAATCTAAAACCAGTGAGCCGGCTGGAGCGGATCCACGGCTGTTAGTGATCTGTGGTCCGTAGCTCACAAACACAAAGCAACCACAGGCCAATTTATCAATTACCAAAATGAAGCAGCTGCTGGAGCTTGGAAAGGACACAGTTATTATTATAAAACAAAATAAAAGGAGGTAAAGAATGATGGATGGATGGACAGAGGAGGGAACTGACATTAAGTAGGATGAATGACTGAATCACACCTGGAGCTCTGTGCAAAAGGCAGCAGATTGTCTCAAGGATGGATGCCTGCTTGACATTACAATACGTTTACCATCTCATCAGATGTTCATATACTGTATAACCTTTAAGGGTGCAAAAATGCACTGTGTCTGATTAGGCACTAATTTTCCCAACTCCCTAATTATTTTCATCAGAATCTTATTATTTCCCACTTTTTTTTCTGCCCAGGCCAGGATCAGATGCTGTCCTGTAGGAAGCCCTGGTTAACCTGGTTAATCCATAAGGCTGAGGGTGACCCACCCTCAGTTCAATCCTTTACCTGGGACCCTGTCACGCACGTAAACCTCTCCACCGGGATATGGTGATGTACCGTGTGCTTCAAAGTAGGCAAGTGTATGTGTGTCTGTTGGGCTTGGATGGTTGCCTTGAGTACCAGACAGAGACGGAGAATCAGTTTTCAACCTGACAGGCAATCCACTTCTTCTACTGTGTGTGTGTGTGTGTGTGTGTGTCAGCTTGAAGGACAAACTCTAAAAACGCCCTTGCAGAGAAACACACACACTCAGACAGAGAAAGAGAGAGAGATAGAGACAGAGAGAGACAGAGAGAGACGTGTGTTTGCGCAGACTCATGCTCAGATTATTTGTCCTTACAGCAATTAAAGGCAGAAATGCGGTCGTAAACATGAACATAATGAATTGGATTCTGTCTGAGTCTACCTGACATGTTGTGTAATCACAGCATACATACACATTATAGTACACATTTAGACAACATACGATACTGGTTATGACATTTACATGATTGAACAAATCAATTTAAGAGTAAACATACTTTGATTTGCGTGACTATTAATCAAAGTAAGGTGTTTACATGATATTTGAGAAATATGATTGTATTGCCTTAAATGGCGTTAATGAGTGAACTACTTAAAGCTGACTTCCATTACCGCACAGGGCTCAGCTCATAATTCTCCCCTCACAGTTATCCATCATCATCCATCATCCATCACTTTCATCCCTGCCTCCCTCTCCTCATCCATTACCTTACTTTACTCATCCAGTCATCCTTCCCTCCTCAACCTTTAGCTCTACGGCCATTCATTCATTGCTTCCCCACCCCGTGATCATACCGTATCCTCGAGCTACATCCATTTTTAGTATTCATCCATTCAATTCTTCACCCTACTCCCTCCATCATCCTCAGACCTTCCTCCATGCATCCTCTTAACCTGACTCATCAGATCATTCTCTCATTTCTTCACGCTTGGCCATCCATATTGCATGCATATTGTCTTCCTATATGATGTCATACCAACAGATCCTCTGTAAACATTGTTCATCTGTATATAACAAAGCATTTCATACCCAAATTTTGAGCCGTGGTCTGCTTATGAATATACTGGAATCAGTAGAACTGAAGATTTAAAGTGATTCACATTCTGTCATTTACTGACTTCCTGAAGCCCTTGTTTTCGGTCTTTCGCTTTTTCGACTTAATCTCTCCGTCCTTTCATCTTCCTGTCTTTCGTCCATCCAGCCGTTTACTCTTCTCTCTCTGTCTGTTCTCCCATCATGCCTTGTGGGACTGTCGCGTGTCTCCAGAGGAAGCAGCCAAGTGATAAACCAGCACGTCGTTATCAAGGATTTTACAAGCACGCTTCCCTGCTCTTTTCAGTGTGTATGTGTGTGTGTGTGTGTGTGTGTGTGTGTGTGTGTGCGTGTCGTGGCCTTCCTGCGGATCATGCATGGAATAGAACAAAGCACTGTCATGCAGAATCACTTGTTTGTGTCCATGTCTGCTTGCGTGTCTTCTCAAATGCTACACTCAGTCATTAGTTTGTAGCTATTTCACAGTTCAATATTATGTGGAATCATTTGTCCAAAAATTTATTACGTATTAATTTTCATGATGTATTAAAGTAGCAGTTTTGTCAGATTCTGAGTTTGTCAGGATGACCACAAATCTCCCATATTTCGCTGTCATAAGTCAATTGGTCTTAAGTGACTTGACTTTTTGGTTGATCTGTGTGGACAGGACACATATTTCCTGTCAGACAGACAGACTGTGAGCTCCGCTGTCTCCCTCAGATCTTTAAAGCTCACAGCAGCTGATCCTTACTTTCTGCACTTCATTTAAATCATCCAAACTGGGGCTGTGCCATGATGCAAAGTATAACATCTCTGGCAGTGGTTTAACAAATATGCCCCTCATTCATCAACAGAACACATCTTGTCCTGTGCCAGACAAATACACCAACTTTCTGGGATTCAATTAAAATGTCTGTAGGTATGGCGTGATGGATGGTAGTGAACGAGAGTGGACGAAATGGAACGCAAGTGCAGTGAAGGAGCATTTGATTGGATTTGATTTGATTTGACAGGCTTTAAAGGAATTGAGAAAATAAAGTGGACTGAGAGGCATTGAGGATAAAGAACAGTGAAGGAGAGTGGAGATGGAAAAACAACAAAACAGATGTATATAAAAACACAAAGGAGGAGGAGAAGGGGAGCATTGGCAGCAAAGTGATGGATGGATGAAGGATGAGGAGGGACTGATATCTTGGAGAGGAAGCAGGGCCAGAGGGGGTGATACATCAAAACGCCTCCTCTCGTTCATCCTTTCTTCATTGTCCTTCCTTCTGTCTTTCTTTTTTCTTCCTTTCCTTTCTGTCTTTTCTCCATTCAAGGCTTTTTCATTTTCAAGTTAACTTTTTCAGCTCAGTTGCCGCCCAGTGTCTTTTACTGTGACATCCTCTGCAAAACCCCCTCCCTGATACCAGGGTGATTGACATGCTTATTGTTCACCGTGTTTCTGCTATGAAGCACTTTTAAAAAAAATGATCAATAAAATTCATTGACATACAGGAAATAATATCAATTTAGCCATTCATGTAGGTCATGTAGGTAGGTTTTAATTGCTCTGGGATCAAGGCCTCTTTTGTAATTTACAGATTTGTTAGACATGGTGCATATGCAATTATTTATTATATAAATATATCAAAAGTGGCTGAGCAGGATTTGGAGTCTTCATGGGGCTTTCATAGCTGGTGGACATCAAATGCATGTATCAAGCGTTAGTCATAATTTTGTAGTGATCAGATTTAGTAAATGTATGTGTCTGTAATCTCTTTCATTCTCTATTGTCTCATTTACAAAATCCTCCTCTTCACAAAGCTAAATACTTCTCATCATTGCTATCATTAATCAAGACATGTTACTTGAGCTAACAATTTAGCTAACGGGAGCCTTTAAGGACAGCCGTGTTCGATCAGAGGCGTTCCTAACAAAGGCAAGCTCGGTAGGATGATGATGTCACAGAGTAACACAAAACAGAAAGATAATACACTCAATATGTGTTGGGGAGAATATCCAAAGGAACGCTGGGTGGTGCCGTTTCTGATGAGCTATTCTGATAGGTCCCAAGGACAAAGCAATTTATTCCTTAAAATTTCCCATAAACCAAACACAAAATGGGTTCGTGCTCTGAGCTTCAACACATTGTCCAGAATCTGTGACATTTTAACACCCAGCTCCTTCACAAATCACTTCTTTCTTTCATTCCTTCCTTACTTTTCTTCCTTTCTTCCAGCAGACAACATACAAAATCACAATTTTGCTGGCTGGGGTTCAAGGTCACAGATGATGCCAGACATTTCCAACAAAAGACAGAATCAACACACACACACACACACATGGGTTGCTGTAAACAATGTTCTCCGCTAGCAAGGGCTCATGGGGTAAAGGTCAGAAAGGTCAAACTCATCAGCTCAAATTGAGGTCAGATGGTCGCCCAGCCTGATCTGATTAGCTGACAGGCTGAGTTCCTGCCTTCCTCTGTTACCGTCCTCTGGTTGGTGGAGGTGCTCATATTTGTTTCCCCACTGTGACGGACAGATGCCCATGAATCTGGACGGTACTGAGCGGCACCCTTCGTCTTGTTCCTCTGCACTTAAAAGTGAGCCGAAACCTCGATGATGGCATAGTGCTGGTCTGACTGTCTGAAACTTTATACCAAAGTCTAAATCAAATAAAAGTCAAATCTAATAAAGCGTGCAACGTGCCCTCAATTTAACTTTTGAGATAATCCTGGGAAAGAAAAAATATTCCTGAATCCAAGAATGCAAAGTAAGCAGACATCCTGGTTTACCTGCAGTGTGTGCAGCTTTTAATGCTTTTTGTATTTACTGTCAGCGCTGCGTTTGTAATTTCTTTCTTTCTTTCTTTTCTTTCTTCCTAATGTTCTTAATCAAGAATTCATACACAATTTTTGATTGTGTACTTATTTTCCTTCAGTATATTCTGGCAGCATATTTAAGCACAAATAGTTAACAGAAAATAAGAAATATTGTGATGTGTTCTGGTCATATTAGTTCCTTTATACGTCACTCATGTGAGCCCGCTGCTTCCTCTTCAAAAGAAACAACAACAACAACAACAACAGTGGACTCATGCAGATCTCACACAACCACTGGTTTGGCTGACTCTTCATGCTGAACATATGTTTCTTAATCACTTAATGGTTTACTCTATCAATCAGTGGGTCACATTAAAGCTTCTGTGAGTGTGACTTTATAGCAGTACTGTTGTTTGTACCAATACTGTTGCTGTATTTACTGTATTTAAAATGATCAGCTTTGTACATTTTAAAGGTCTTTTTGATCACATGTGAGTAAAAATTACCTGCTTGGTAAAAAATAAGATGGCGTGAATCGTTGTGTGTGTGTGTGTGTGTAGTATTCTGTCATTCTCTGTGATTCTGCTTGGTTTGCCTGGAGAATGAAGTCGCTGGAAGAAACTCTTGACTTTTTTTCTGTTTGGCCCACATCCAGCTTGGACATCTTGTTATTCTAAGTCAAGTGGAATTTTAAGAGGAAGCCATGGACGGAGAAATTCCAGAAAATTCCTCTTCAGAGGAATTATACTGGTGTCATGTGGAGGTAAGCTAACAGCCCCCAACTACATCACCTGTACAAGAAAATCTAAAATCTACAGATTGTGGATGTTCCGAACCATATGGATTTGTGGATTGTGTGTGTTTGGTGACCATTTTGATGTGATGACAGTGTGGACATGGAGTGGATGCTCCTATCTCTGTACATTCTATGATTTCAATTACAGCCATATGTCCACGAAACAAATATGTTGAAATGCAGCTAAAGGATTTTTTTTTTCATAATTATTTTGACATTTGACCAGGAAAGAGTCGATCACAATCCTGCTGCCAAAACCATTTTGATTTTCATGATGTGCCATTTCCTGTTCTGCCCCAGAGACCGCAGTCTGTAGGAGGCGCTAACATGTGAATTTAATCTGCCAGCAGGAAAGCAAACAAAGGATTAAAGATGACAGGATGACAATGGATCTGCACGCAGCAGATTATCTGTGTGTGCATGTCCATCTGTTTCTACGGTATCACGCTGCTGCTCAACAGTAACCGCCAGAATATCATACACATTGTTTACAATGCGGGCGTGTGTGTGTCCAACTAACCAGACGGAGGAATGATGCATTCAAGGACAAAGAAAGAATGAAGACCACCACCCGGTCTGCATGTCTGTGCGTGTGATCGTGTGTGGGTTGGGACGTTGTTGCCGTGGGCAACCACTCGAGACTGTGTGTGAGATAATGGTACACAGTCATGTTTTCATTATTTCATTTTGATGGTTTAATGCAGCGATCGTTTCAGGTTCTGAGTTTAAACCTGGTCAGTATGACCTCAAATCTCCCATATTTATCCGTCATTATTTCATGAAGTCGAAGGTTATTGACTTTTTTGTTGATCTGTGTGGACTGCAGTGACTCATATTTCCTCAGGCAGAAAGAGACTGTAAGTTCTGTCATGTTCCTTGGGTCTTTAAAGCTCGCAGCAGCTGATCATTATTAGCTGCACTTCATTCAAATTACCTGAACTGTGGCCGTGCTCATTAACAACGTCGATGTTAATAAAAACTACAAAAAAAAAGAAGAAATGTGTTGATGCTAAATTTGAAGTCTCTGGTGGTTTGGTAAATATAAACCTGTCTCTCTATTTCTCTGTCTGTCTTTCTCTCTCTCTTTTTTGCCCCACCCATTTCATTTATCCATTTTATTTTATTATTGTCTGTCTATCTTTTGTACTATTGTCTCTGTCCCTCTCGCTCTCTTTCTGTTAGAGGGGACTCACTGCTTTTGACTTCTGACCATTTATCCATCTATGCCTTTTTCATAGGTTTGGGTTTGTTCCGTACTGAGTTGTTGTAAAGTGAAGACTTTGATATAAAAAGGTTCTTTAAGCTGTTTTGTTGCCCATTTACACAAACCTTGTAATTTGCTGTAACAGGAGGACTTTTGTGTTTGGTTTATGACTAAATGAGAAATAATGGTGTGGTTAAAATCTATTCTCTCTTCGTCTCTCCCCTTCTCCAGTTCCTTGGATGCCGGTTTCCATAGCGATGCCCATCACCTCCTCCCTACAGCCAATTATGTCTGTCCAGGAAGTCCAAAGGCAACCAATCGGGTCGGGTCGCAGCTTTAAGTCGGGAGTTATTTTTAACCTGTGACTGAGCAGGACAGACAGACTGAGAGGTGCTGATTGCTTTGGGATGCAACAATGGACAAGGTGTTTTCTACCGAACTCTTCCAGTGCCTGTAGCATCCCCTTATGGCTCAAGTGTTCATCCTACTTAAGTAGACAAATGATGACTTTGTGCAGAACTGTTACATCTTGCCACAAGTGGGACAATAGTATAAACTGAAACTATAAAATAGTTCCATGTGTGTATGTAAATGGAGCTTGTGTTTGTTGACAAAAAAATCCACACATACCCAGCGTGAACAGCTCTAAAGAGCTGTTTGGGGTAGGCGGGATAACATGCAAATGAGCTACAGCTCTGATTAGTTTTTCTCAGGTGATGTCACACACGGGGAGCTCACTGTGGTGCCATTAGCACATACACAGTGGATTCTCTCCCTTGTTGAGTCCAACCTGTGAATAACTGTGAAATAAACCTGTCTCAGGCTGAATCTGGGCGAGGACCAGTTGCCAGTGTTTCTCCTACCAGTTGATAATGAGGATCCAACCGGGTTTCCAACAATGTTTCTCAGGAAAACATGAATGTTGCCAGCCCTGACATTGTCCAGATTGAAGATCCAAAATACATCGACTGGCTTTATTTCGCCGCTGACAGAAACTTTCCAACTGACTTCCAATTCCAGTTAGTATTTTTTGTCACTACACGTGTTTTTCATCCTACAATTCTACCAAGTAATTCAATTCCAATTAGTAATTAACAGAGATTGAAAGTGTACTACATTGCACGTCGTCCTGTACATTTGTGAAGTGTACTGAGCCCAGCCAACGCTTCACCTGCAGTCTCATCGGGACACCCGAGTGTAAGGCAAACTAAGATACAAAGCGACTGGCTGGGTGTGTGTGTGTTTATCCCCAACTGTAGCTATTGTCTGTACAATTCCATGTAAATACAGGTTGATTTCATTTTCCTTATCATTTTGTTCTAATTGGTAAAGGTGATCAGATCGCTTGATCATATTGTTTTTTATTTGCATGCCATAGTTGCAATTTACCATTTTTATGTGTGACAAACATGAAAAATGAAAAGGGCCTTTCATTTACAGTACTGTAGATGTACTACGTCTGTACAGAAGACAACTTGCTCACTTGCTCAGGAGTAATTTGGTGTTATGGTCTTGCTCAGGGACCTTCGAGGAGGAGCAGCGGTTGGAACAGGAAGAAGTTTGCTATGCGAGGAAAACAAAATGAGATGAAATTTGAGGGAATCAGCACCTGGCTGCATGGACGTGGACAATCAGAGACCAATTCACGCTCAGGACACGTGACACTCAGGGGAAGGACGTCAAACAACGCACTTTTAAAGAGAACGGAGAGCGTCAGTGTGTGAGAATGGCCTGTTATCAGGACATCTAACTGTCATCCGTCCCTCCAACTCTTAGTCTCAGTCTCTCTCCTCTTCCCCATCTCTCTCTGCCTCTCAAACCCCTGCTATTTTTGTGGCCAATCCATCTCTCCCTTTGCTCTGTCTCGCTCTCTGTTAATCTCAGTTTTCTTCTGTTTTCCCTTGTTGTGATTGTGTTTCATCACACGTGCTATCTGCTGGAATTCCTGCTGCTATTAAGGAAACCGTCTCCGATGACTACACTAAAAGAAGACTCAACGCTATCATCACACAAACCATTTGCTTTGAAATATCTGGACGTGGTTTGGATTTCATTGTTTCCTTGTAAGTAATGCAATGATGAGCTGTTGTAAGCATGTGGAATTTCCTCAGTACTGTTCAGTCAGGTTACAGTCTGTGGTTCAGGGGTTCAGAATAATAATATTTTGGTATGCTTCAGGCCAGAACATACTCGGACAAGATTCACTGGGATACAAAGATTTCAGGTCAAGATTCAAGTTCTAATAGACATTTCAATTCAATGCAACATTTTGGTGAATTTTGCAGATTTCAATCAGATAATGGTATTTACAAAAACTCCTTAACCGGAGGAATTACTTATAGTGTGCTAATGACATAATCGCCAAATGACTTGTAAAAAACAGAGAATGTAAGTGACCTAGTTCGGATGTCAAATTTCCTCAAAATGATGACATTAAGGAAAATGTTGTCTGTCATTTTTACTCAAAATATAAAGAGGAAGTTAATTTCAGATATAGATTATGTTTACAACAGCAATCTGAATTCAGCTTCAAGGACTATTGTGCTAATTTACCCTACAGAAAGACTGATAGACAATAACAAATGTGTCACGGAATGAAGAAATGCCTCACACACTAACCTAACCCCCCCCACACACACACTCCTGTAGTTTCACCAGACATGTTTCATTCCTTTTGACATGTCTTCTCTTTTATTCGATGTTGTGTTTATACAAAATGGCCACACACGCACACACATGCACACAGTGATATTTGGTACACGACGACATCGCTCAGACTAACAAGCTGATCCTGAGGCTCAAAACAGCAGCGCTAACAAAGACAGATCACTGAAAACAACACAGTGAATGTCAGTGTTTGTGTGTGTGTGTGTGTGTGTGTCTTGATAATTTAGCTGCTGAGAGAGAGAAAATGACCTTGCTCGGAGCTCATTGTGGAAAGATTCTTGGTGTGCTGGAAGTTTTTTAAAACTCCTCTGCAGCCTTTTCAAAAACAGAACAAACACACTGTAGTAAATATTCACTCTGAACTCTCTATCTCAGGGGTCATTGGGCAAAAGGCAGTGAACACGCTGGACAGGTCGCCATTCTCCCACAAGGATGACGCACAGACACAGACAACTCAATTCCACTTATGTTCAGACTCCCATTCACACCTATGGGCGATTATGATACTCAAGTACACGTATGCTGCATGAGTTTGGAGGTAGGAGGGAGCAGACACAAGGAGAACATGCAAACAGAGAGGACCAAACCTCCCTGTTGCCCCGAGCACTAACATCTAAAGTGATAATACTTGGTTTTGCACATTATTCTCTCTCATGGGTGACATCTAGTGGTCATAGTGGGTAATAATGGCAGATTGGTGAACAACCACAGCAGCATGATTCCACGAGAAATATAACTTATACTCACTCATTATCATTTCAAAACAAATCAATATGATAATGCTCGCAGTGCGCATCCATAATTTTGGTGCTGTTGTGGTATCAGTGGTTGGGGGAAGATTAAGTAACACACACGATTAAAATAACAATTTAGACATTAGGAAGCTAACCAGGAACGTCAGATTGTCAGATTGTTGTGTGACCGTGTCTTTGTTAACTAAGTTCTAAATTGTCTGATCTCCTGTGACTCCCTGTGACTGTCCATTCACTTGTATTGCCTACTGTGCCTCATGAGCTGTAAAACTAAATATCAAATCAGGACTTAACGACTTTGCATCCTTACATCCAATGATGGGACAATTTGTACATTACAAGGTACATTAAAGGTGAACAAATGCTCAGTGTGTAAAAGTTATTTTAATAAGGTATTATAAGAGTAAATATCACAAAAACTCTATAAATAAACAGGATGCCCTGATCTGCTGCTATTTTCAATAAATGATCTCACAAAATAAACATTCCTACTATAAATAAAACAGGAGACAGCCTCATATTGTGGAAAGAAGTTTACACGAGAATGGTATGCCCTGTTTCTATTGGCTGATCAGCACTGATGATGGAATTGTCTTGAACTCCCCGAATCTGTCACCTCATAATTTAATGTTCTTGGTTGTCATGGTTACATGTGTTTATGTGTTTATATGTCAGCAGGTCAATATCAAAATGCTCTCCCGAGAGCTGAGCATGATGGGAAACCAATAAGATTGCTGCTGTGTGTGTGTCTGAGAGAAAGAGGGAGAATGTGAGTGCTTTGCCAGAGACGCCATTATGCGACTGATTCATAGTGAAAGGCTGAGTAGCTTCTCTCTCTCTATCCTCTAACTGCCCCTGTATTGTTACATGTCTGCGCACACTAATAAACATGAACAACAGACCATAATGAAGGTACAGTCTATGTTCAAACATATCCAGTATCACTGATGCCCGTAGGAACCACCTCAAGACATCTGAGCAACAGCCTAGCAGTGCCATACACACACACACACACACACACACACACACGCACGTGAAACTGGCACACGTGACTTACACAAGCTAGCAACCACCTTAGTGTTGGTGAGAATCACCTGGCAAACAAAATCAGAGGACGAGGATGTAGAGAAAAGAAGGGAGTATGAAAAGGAAGGTAGATTTGGAAGGGAAGAGAAAAAAGGGACGAAAGGAGAGAAAGATAGAGCGGGAGAGAGGGAGAGAGAGAGAGTTATGTAGGAATGTCTTGTGTTTTTCTTATCAGTCTAAATAAACTTTGTGTCCTAAATGTTCCCAGCATTCCTCACTGATAAACACAACACATTCAAACTGACCCATAATGCACCGTGTCACTGTTTACCACAGTTTATATGTCTGAACGTGACATGGCTAATTTTGGGAACAATTCCATTTGTTTGAATGTAACATCGTCCCTTTTTAAATAAATTAATCAAGAAAGTTGAAAAATGGCTGTTTCTTGCTGCCACCACCCTGAGGCTGAGCAGAGGAAACAGGTGTGTCTGGCACGTAAAGAAGGTGTGTCTGGGAAATGAGGGGGGCGTGTCTAGGACATGAAGGAGGCGTGTCTGGGACCACAGGCTTGGCAAGAACATTCGTTGCAGGCGATAACGTGCTGGCAAAAATAGTAGAGAAAGTCCTCCAAGTGCTGCAAATAAATGCAGTGGTCTAATAAATGTCTGTGTGTGTGTGTGTGTGTCATTAAACACTATAATTTCCATCTGGTGATGTTTTGTTGATTTAGAGCTGATCTCCGGAAACTCCATAAGAACCTGTGAAAACTTCTTGAGAACCTACACAAAATACATTCTCTTCGAGAACCTCCAGAAATTCCCTCAGAACATCCTACAGAATCGTTAGAACCTCTTTAGAAAGCCACCACGGAAACTCTAAAATATTCTCAATAACCACACCAAGACCACCTCAAACATCCTTGAGAACCTTATCAAAAACCGTTTAGGAACCTTTAGAAATTCCATAGAGAACTTCTTCAAGGTACCCCCCTCTGGAATGTGTGGAAGCTCCTTTACAATGTCCTAAAAAGAGCCTCAATTAGAATCAACTGAGGAACCTCCTCAGGAACCTCTACAAAGCCCAGAACCTTTTCAGGAACTTGTAGAACCTCCTTGAAAACCTCAAGAATGACTCTTCCTCCAAACAAACATTACCGCTGTCTTGCTTTACGAGACAGAAGAACAAAACATAGAATTTGATGTTTTTCAAGGATAAAAAGAGGAAGAGGACGAACAAAAGTATAAACGAGCAGAGAGAAACAAGCCAGAGGGTCCACTTATGCTAATTAAGGGATCAGCGTGTGTATGTGTGTGTGTCCCTGAGTGTGTTTGTGTGTGCATGTTAGGGGGCTTAGGTTTTCATTCATTAGACAAATGAAAGAGGTTTCAAGTGGAAGACTCAAACACACACACACACACACACACAATGACACAATGAATGAATTACAGCGCAGAAAAGTCAAGATCCCGTTTTAGAGGTGGAGGGGGCTGAGGGGAGTAAAGAGGGAGGGGGGAGCAAAAATGTAGAGCTGAGCAGGTGAGTGTGTTTTCATTTTGAAATGACCTGCAGAAGTTTTTTGTTGTGTTTGGGTCAAAGTAGTAGTAATAAACAAAAAATGTGACATTCTTCTGGCGGAAAACATACTGATATTTAATGTATCAGTAGTCAATGATACGCCATAAATCATGTCTGTGTCAGTGTCATCTTCTGTCCATTTAATGCTGGATTTTGTCAAGTTTAACACGCACACACGCACAGCTCAAATGTGTGTATGAATGACCCCACATTGGCGGCAGTGGATTAATAAGAGTGGGTAATAAAAGCTGTAAACAGCCAAGACATACAGCTGACAGACATGAAGAATCATTTGACGAGGACACATCACATGGAAATCATATGGAAATGAGATGGAAATGAAGTGTAAATAGTGTCTTGAGGCAAAGTTTATTTCTGTTTAATCTGCTGCTCATTGTTTAGCCTCAAGTTAAGATGATTTTTTTTTTTTTTGTCACAAAAAAAAAGTAGGCTGCCCTAGAGAGCATGCCACATACTGCAGCGGCACAGGTTCAATTCCGATTACTGCATGTCATCCCCTCTCCGTCCTTCCTGTCTATTTCTCTTCTGTTCCTATCATAATAAAGGAGAAATTCCAAAAAAAAAGTGTCTTCATATGTGTGCCGATGTCTGTGTCTGTGCACGTATGTGTTAGTCCAAGTGTGTGTGTGTGTGTGCATGTATGTGTCGGTCTACGTGTGTGTGTGCATGTGTGGAATGTCCTGGAGCTCCAGTGGACATTTGGTCAGGCAGGTGTCCCACTTTGAACAGGTATTACTCAAACTCTGTGTCCCAAATCTGGAGTCCGCTAAGTTTGCTGTCTGCCCCAGAAAACCAGCAACTATTTGATGAGGAGATGCTGCAGACAAAGACGTGCTGGAGGCCGTCTGGGGGGAAGAAGAGCGATGGGTTTCTGAAGGTGATCTTTCAGGAGGGTCCCGAATGTTAACTTGTTCTCATTTTGTCAAACGAAGACATAAGAGGCTCCATTAGAGGCTCAGTCTCCCTCCATGTTCCAGAAACCACCAACAACATTCAAACCATGCCTCTTCCCTTGTTAATACACACATTCATTGACAAAGACATTTCAAGCCTGAAGATCATGCACTTAAGTCTGTATCGGTACACGAGTGTAATCCCCAAAAAACCCCCCAAAAAACTTTCAATATATCAACAAAGTTGATACAAGGTGTAAATAGAGCCATAAAATTACTTGATACACCAATGACATCCTCTTTAAATGATCTCAAACTTGTATAGATTCAGGTAAACGTAAAGACTGAGTGACTGACTGCATCTTCTGTAGGAAAACAATGGATGGTTGTCTATGGCTGAAAAAATGTCAAATATATGATACAGATTCTCCTTATATATCAACTATAATGTTCCTTGGTCAATGACACACCTCTCTTTTATTTATTTCTTACTTTAGACTTTTATTTTAGTAATTTAAATCAGGCAGGACATACATCTGACAGCAATTCAGTTCAGATTTTTTATCCAAAGGGATGTAACTGAATTTTAACATTAAAAAGCACACACACACACACACACAGGGATGGGCGGGTGCTGTTCAGGCCACTTGACAGGCGGGGGATGAAGGATGGAGCGAGACGGTGGGGGGTCGAATCTTATCCCATATAATCCAGAGAGAGAGAGAAAAAGAGAGAGAGAGAGACGTAAACCCCCAGCATCCTCTGCCAACTGCTCCAGTACACATACACACAGATTAACCCCTGCCACCATTTCAAGTCTGAGAATTAAGGCCACGTAAGGATAAACATTTTTTTAATGGATGTCAGATTAAACAGAAGTGAGAAATTATAAAGCAGAATTGGGCAACACATCAATGCGACCACAGCAACCAACCAAAACAACAATCACGACATCTTCAATCAATCAATAAAAGAAATCTTCACATCAATCACTCAAGCAATCATAACATCAACAAGTCAATAAAAGCAATCACTACACCAATCAATCAATAAGAGCAATCACCACATCAATAATCTACCATCAGTCCCTCTCTCTCTCCCTCTTCTCTCTCCCTCTTTTCTCTCTCTCTCTCTCTCTCTCTCTCATGCATGCTTGAGTGCAGTCGTCCCTCCCTTAAGTAAGTTAAGTTCACTGCTGGTAAGAATGGACTGGTATTGAATTGGACACTGATCACAAACAGCATCATGATAAACAACAAATTTGTGCTGATTCTTTCTCTCGCCACACCAGATAATAAGATTATTCTCTTCAGGAATAATGTGAGGAACTTTATCTGGCATTTAACATCAGGATGGAGGGATTTAAGTATGTACTGTTAACGATCTCAGAAAGCGTGAAATGATTTGGCTGCGGGCAGGCAGGACATCTGATTAGAGCTTATCCAGAGAGAGGAGCTAGACACTCTAGAGAACATAAACATGACCGGAAGAACAGAAAACACAAGACAGGACAGAACACACGAGAACATGATAACACAGGAGACCACGCAGGGATAGGAGAACACAGGGGAGAACACACAGGGGCAGGAGATCATGGCACAGAACACGGGGGAGAACAAACAGGAGTGGAAGAACCTGGGGGAAAACATGCAGGAACAGGAGCACACAGGAAAATATTAGCACAGATCGGGGTGGCAGGTTTAAGGGGAGAAGAGGACATCGAAGAGAAGACAGGCAGAGATGGAGGGGTGAGGAGGGAAACGAGGAGGCAGGTGAAGCACAGCAGGAAAATAAAAAGTGAGAGAGATGAGGAAACACAGATGAAAAGGAAAGAAATGAAATGAAAAGAGAATGAGCAGGACAAGACAGGAGGAGGTCAGGAGAGGAGGTGTGGGTAGATGTGGAGGATATAATCACAATGGAGGAGGAAAAGGATCCGAGAGTTGTTCATTTAAAGGTCGCATATGATGCCCTGCTGCATATCAGCCTCTACTGTCTGTAATAGATGGGCAGGTAGATACTTTATTAATCCTGAAGGAAATTTGAGTCATACAGAAGCTGATAACAACAAAACACCAACAATAACAGAGAGTGTGAACTGATTATGCGACTGAAGAAATATGCCCACAAACCAGACTCCACGCACTCACAGCAAAGAGAAGGGAAGCAGAAATTTCCACTCCTCATGATTCTACAGACTCAGGATTGCTGTGCGACGGGATTTTGTGCCAATGGTGGCACAGCGTTAACGTATACGAAAGCTGTCAGCAGACCCAGTGCAGACTTGGTGTGAACTACATGTGCAAACATGAAACAAAGAGCAAATATAGAACAGGAAGAAAAATCAAACGATTTCTTCAGAAAACGAGGGAGATGAAAGGCGTGGAGTTTGAAGGTTATTTTTCACATACAGAGATATTCAGGGACTGTCAGATCTCACATGAGGGAAAATGGAAAAGTAGGATATGCAGAGCAGGAAATTTACATACCGAAGAAGATTTTAGAGAAACTCAAACAAGATCTAAATGCAGATGAGACAGCATTGAGGATTTAGTGTGATTTTAAAATAACGTCTGCCAAATCTGATTGGGGCCAGAAAAGCACTGAAGAGAGCTATGTTATATGACCAGATGTGAGGAAAAAGAGACTGATGTGATGTTAGTATAGGACTCTCACAGTGACAGCAGTAATGAATGAAACTCGAGGTCAGAATAGGACGGTAATTGTCCCCTGAGGTCTCTCACCTCCATCAGTAGGAGACGGTGGACTGGCCATTTTATTCTCAAAAAATTTCCTCCCTGTTTCTTACAAGTTGAAAGCAGCAGGAGAGAGGCTGCTGGCTGTTAGAGCAGCATGTGAACGTTTTACCATCACTTTTATTCATATTTATGCATCTACTGCAGGTCATCAAAAGGTCCAGTTTTTCAACAATTTATATGAGACACAGCAGAACCGCAGCACTATTACTTACTTCTGTCATCAACCCCACACACTCCAATTAGCGTCCTTTCTGTGGTATTCAAGAAACCGTTTTTCATTGTTTTTCAGAATGTCAAACACCTCAGCCTTCGTTTGATACCTCAAATATCTTGTCAATATATTCCGTGCACCCTAATTTTTTGAGCACGACAAAAATCTGCTGCGATCAAATACATTTCCGTCTGGGGAGCCTAAGCAAGAGACTCCCAATGTCACTCCCACAGAGCAGAATTCACAGAGCAATTTCAAAATCAAAAATGGTCTCTCTGCCTCTTTCAGTCATTTGCTTGTTCTGCAGTTCTTTTAAAATGCCATACAATCTTTATCCTGCTTTGTGACAGCACGTTTTGTTTTTTTCAGTTTTTTGTTTCCGAGCAATCATTCATATCTTATTCTGTGCAAACTGAATGATCAATCAATCTGTCTATTCAATACCAGATCATCTCCAAATTCATTTTCATCTGCTGCTCCATGCATTAAGATTGAACAATTATCTCAAATTCATGTATTGTCAGATTGCTTTATGTAACATGAGAAATGCTGTAGATTTATGATGAGGTTTACTGATTATTTACTTCTTTTTCTATTCAGTAGAATTCAATAGAAGGAGAAAAGTGTAACAACATGAAAACTGCTCTGCACACAGCATTCCAAGCTGCAGATTAAGCCTTTATCTCTGCAGCAATTACTATCACAACAGTGTGTGTGTTTCTGTGTGTGTGTGTGTCAAGTTCAAACAGGCCTTAACCTCCAAATTTCCCGTGGGATTGCTGCATTGCCCCAAGGAAAACTGGGAAAACTCCAACACACAGACACACACACGCACACGCACACACACACACACACACACACTTAAAAGTATTTTTCTGCGGAATAAACAGAATGTTTGGGTGAAGAGAGAGAGAGTTTTGAATGGTATTTGCTAGCACTGATGAGCAAGTCGGTGCAGCTCACAGTCTGTCTGTCTGCCTGACTGTCTGTCTGTCTGACTGATGAAATATGAGTTATATGTCACTCCAGTCCATTCAGATCAATAAAAAAGTCAATAACTTTACTCTTTATGTTATTATGACAGATAAATCTATTAAAGTAATTGTGACAACGTTTACCTCATAGGTGACAAGATCACTGCTGTAGACCACCATGAAAATCAATGCATGATAAACTTAAGGACAAATGTTTCCATGTAAGTCGGGCTTCTGTTGAACTGTGTAGAGTAAGGACAGAGGCTGTGTGATAATTTAATGTAGTGTCAAATTGCTGCTGTGGTGTCTTCACTGTGATCTCCATTCTTCCATCCATCATCTATACCGCTGGTGCATGTCCATGTAAGGGTTGCGATGCAGCTGCAGCCTATCCCCGCAGCCATTACGCGTAAGTCAGGGTACACCCTGTACAGACTGCCCATCTAATCAATCAAAATGAAGTGCGTGTCCACTATGACCTCCCAGAATTTGCGTGTGCTCTGTCTCTCTGGCTACAGCCTTGTCTCAGCTGTTAAAATCAGTCTCCTGAAGTGATCATAAATCACTTCTTCCTCTGGTTCCATCAATTTACGTTTCCTCCTCTCAGATTTTGGTGACCCTTACTGAATATGGAAAAGAGACATCTCACCAATTCGAACCAAGTTAGCTCAAACTGTGTAAATACAACAAAAGGAAAATAAACCTTTCATCCGATTTTGTTTCCTTTTTAAATATTTTCAGCTCACTTTCATAAAACTAGAGAAGTAACTCTTGTGTGTGGCATAGACATTAAGGCAAGAAGGTCATTTATCATCCGGACACAGGAAATAAAAAGTATATTTTACATCTCTGTAGTTTGAATGTTTCCAGTCCATTTACCACTGATATTTTTTGTCCCTTGACCTCACTGCATCACAGCTCAAATGGATTAACAATTCAAATCAAGGCAAGTCACATCTGAATGGACCCCAACAAACAAATCAGGAAGATAAACAAATACAAACAAATCAGAGAACCCAACCCAGGTTCAACGCCAAAAAAACCAACAAACTTTTGACAAACTACTGCATACCAACACGAAGGCCCACCAGGTGGCCAATTATTATTCTGTCTTCTCAATGGCAAATTGAACTGGATAATCCTTGATTTGTATTGCTTCTCAACTCGCGGCTGATCAGTTTGATCAAGGCAAGTCAAGTTTCTTTACACAGCCCTATATCACATACAACATCACGTCTAATGAAATTTAACATTGACAAGACCTTTATCACCCCCTCCCCCCACCCCCGTACGACCTGTAGACAAAGTTTATCTGAAATCTGTCAATAACTTCATGAAACATTCACCTAACAGACAGACAAACCAATCAACGTGGACAAAAACCCAACAGAAATGACTGCTTACCGTCAGTTCTGAGTCGCCCAATCAGAACCCAAGCAGCTGGACGGAGAAGCCTCTCACTACAAAGAAAAGTCCAACAAGCCAGAAGAAAGGAGAAAGAGTTTGTGTCTTCATCAGTCCTGATCAGCTTCTGTTCATCAACCTGTAGGAGAGAGGGAGAGAGGGTGGAGTTGTATGATGTTAAAAAAATGATGCTGGGTAAACGGGCGGCGGCTTCACCTTAATCCTTATCCAAATGAATCACGGGTTGGCAGCAGGTTTCCTTGGATGAGTTCTCATCTATGAGATCACACAACCATGAAGCCCCAGAGGCCGTGGCCTGACTTTGGCACCCCGTAAAATAGGAATACACCCAGTAAATCTTCGTCATGCTTTGGGTACATCACGTATTGATTACTGCAGCAGTCCTCTCTGGATGCGCCTCCACATCTGCCAGATTGATCATGTCTTAATTGGCCTATTCAGTCCGATCTCCACTACTTCGATACTTACTGTTGAGTTGTGGTTTCAGGTAGGATGTATTCTTTGCTATATTGGAATTTATAATGATGAATGAATAATGAAAGTAATAATAATGTAGCTATTGTAAGGTGATCCTGAGATATATATATATATATATATATACGGTGAAAGTGATGGTGACAAATCTAAAGGTACAAGTAGTTACTATTTGTAGATTTGGAGCATTCGTGCCCTTCTAGTGCTTTGTTTGTTTTTGTTTGTTATCTAGTTTATTTTAAACTTACCAACATCAGAACCTGATAGACTCTTGAAGTGCCAATTATCCAGAGTTTCACAATTTACAAATACAAGTTGCATCACACAATAAAAATGTAAAAGTAACAAATATATATTATATGCAATACTGACTGCCAGCTGAACAAGAAACAGGCAATGGATAATAAGGATCTAAAAGTTGGACTTTCCTTTAAGGAGTTAAAGCAGGATTGATGTAAACACACCCTCAGAGATCAGACAAACTGCTGAATATGAGCTGAATTCTCTTGGGCAGATCAGAGTTCACTCACTGAGATCTCGTCTTTACTTATTTCATTACTGCTGCCAGAGCATTACAAATCCAGGTTTAAATCCCAGCTCACGGAACATCTCTACACTCTGTTACCCAGCATGCTCTGCAATGTAAACACACATGTTCACCGCATCATTCAAACCACCTGTTTATGATTTTGCACACTCGCGCACACAAACACACACACATTAATCTGTGTATTGATATTGCTGTCAAAATTCCCGTGATATAACATAAATCAAAACAATCACTCACCCATCCATCATCAATTGTTCATTCATCCAACCACCCATCCACAATTATTCATCCACTCATCCATAAACAAGTGTTCTTCCATCCGCCAATCCATCAATCAACAATTGTTTATCCATTCATCCAATTTAGGAGGCAGAATGAATGAACACGTCAGTGAATTCTGAGCAGGGGAGAAAAAATAACATTCAAGTTAGTAAATTTATTAAAGGTATTAAAAGTTATTAAATTATCCCGAGAAATAAGAACAATCTACTGCTCCTTTGGGCCAGAGTCTGTTTGTGTGTGTGTGGTGTGTGTGAGTGCGTGCGTGTGTTTGTATGCAAGGGAGCTCTCAGGGAGATTCTGTCACATGCAAACACTGGGCTGAATGTGATTTTCCTGATGTGATTTCGGAGAGCAGCGAGGGAAATCAGACGCTTCCAAAAGGATCCGAAGTTCAGAGTCTCACGACCTTTTGTTTGTACTGAAGGACGTTTAATGAAAAACAAAAATCCATTCTCGTTTTCATGGACACGCCCTGCTGGCTGCAAACCAAATCTGCAGGCAGAGTGCATAGCAAAGTCCTCAGCCACATTACTCCGGGAACAGAGAGAGCTTTACCAGGTGAAAAAAAAACATATTGTACTCAGTATATAAGAATAAGAAAAAAGAAAAAGAGACCAAGATAGAAATTGTATTCAAGAAGACATCACAGCATTCCATAACGAAACGATTTACTGACACAAAGAACAAGTAAACACACTTGATTTATCAGTAACATTAGATGCACTCAACCTCAACTTGCTCATAAAAATCATCTCTAAGGTCTAAGCCACATTAGATGCACGGTAACATGGACTAACATCACAATACTTCACACTGCACAGGGGCACCAGACATGGATGACCACTCTCCTCACTCTTCTTTCGATTTTCATTGTACCGTTAGTGGCAGCCGTTCGTCAAAATAACAATATTGAAGGAATTCAAACACCCCGAACCTAACACCACATTCATCTTTGCACAGATCACACTCCAGTCTTTACAAAACCCGCTGTCCCCATTAAACGAAAATATCACATTTACTGAATCATTCTCTCATAATGCTGATTATTTCATTAATTGGAGCAAATCCAGTATCCTCCTACTCCATCGAAGTACCTGGGATACTGCCGACCACACAACACATATTTCTCAACGCAATGGCAACAACACACGCAAAGACAGACACGCTGCAACGTCTCATGATAAATGGAGACACAAATTCTCGGCCCTCTTCCTGGTGAACGGCTTTGGAAAACACAATTTAATGTAAACACATGTGGCTATTTTTTACGTCCAGGATTTTTGCACATCGTGTAGTGACATAGCTCTGCTTCATCAACCAGAAATTAAACACGCACACTGACACATTAAGTGTGTAAATTACTTTTCAGCAGAGCAGAGCTGATTGAGGTTTGACGCCTGCATGAATCTGCTTCACCATCTGCTTGACCGGCTCCAACGTGTTAATGAGTTTAAATCTGCTGCAGAAAAATGCTCAAACCTGTCACTTGCTGCAGATTTAGGCTGTGACAGCTAATGCACTTACTGCTGCTCCACATACAGACTTTGACCTTTGGCCTACCTTGTGAATAAACAGAACCAAACTGACACTGAGATGATGACGTCTTACAAATTTAGTTTTTACGCATTTCAACAGGGCAAAGTTGCGCCTTTATTGTTTCAGGAAACGAGAGTTTATCCGGATCAACACGTAAAGCTACAGTTGTTTTGTGTGTTCATGTCTGTTTTGGTGTAAATCTCACTTCTTTTGGTGAAGTCTAGAGTAGATCAGACCTCCGGCTCTGCACTTTTCCTCTCAAACTATTTCATGGCAATTACAATTGTCACAGTGAGGTGATGTCACTCCCAAACAAATCTATTTGATAATGTTGAGAATAAGGTTGTTATAATTTAGGATAATCGCGACATGTGTACACAAACAAATGGTTGTCATGTACAACAATAACAATAGTGAGAACCACACAACCTTTTTAAAGACAGTAAACATTTACCACTAAACAACACAGGGCAGCATAATGATTAATAACAACAATAAATAATGATAGCACCTTAACAGTGATAAATAAATGCAATAATAACAGCATAACGATTATTAAGTAATAAAACAATAACACTTTCTTCTCTCCACACTCTTGTATTTGGTGTCAATTATTTCAAAGTACTGCCAGATTGTACTGCAAAGTGTCTTTGCCCAAGAACATTGTGTAAATAAGTTCAACTCATCATATGAACACAGCAGCCATTCATCACTTCTGTTCAGGTGAAACACGGCTCACACCAAACAACCCCAGAGACATTAAGATCCCCGTCAACCGCCAACCGGGCTGCAGAGCCGATTACTCAGGTAGAGAGATAGAACGCCAATTCCTGCACTGAAAGAGTTAAATCTCTTTTTAATGCTCAAAGCTGATTAGTGTGGAATGTAAAGAAGCTAATCCAGACTGGGTTCACCCAGCAGGCCTATGTGCGTGTGTGTGTGTGTGTGTTTTATAGTGTGTGTGTGAGAGAGAGAGAGAGAGCAAGCAAGAGAGAGACAGAGAGAGAGAGTGCATACAGTAGTGTACAATACATTGTTTGTCTTAGTTGCTCCCTAATTCCTTTTATTCTTTTTTCACACACACGCACACACACCTACACACACAAGCACACACACACACACAAACACACAGACACACGCACACACACTAATCTATAAAAAAGAGGTGATAAGCTGCAAGATGTATGTGATATTATTTACATGTTTGCACCTTACGTCTTTGTATTATATAAGAGCAGCAACAACAAAACAAATCAAGTCACATCAATTAAAAATGAAATAAGCAGTAAATCCCAGCAAATCAATGTAAAAGAAGTAAAAGATCCACAAACAGCAGAACACCAGCACACACAAATAAAAAGGATCTGTGCACGGTTCCAAATATGATGGGTTTGTCACAGGCTCCTCCTTCTGTTCAGCCAATTTGAGTTCACATCATCCTAACAGAAAACTGCACCTTTGCCACTGTAACGCTCTGTGATGTACAATTGTTGCAAAATGATTTTTGACGGATGGATGGACAGAATAGATCTAATAGATAGAGACATTTTACCTTCATCTCATTCCCCCTTCATATTATTTTCTAAAAAAAAATAATATCACACATTGGAAAACACCTACATATTATACTCAATATTAGCAATGTAATATAGTTCAATGTGAAAAATAGAAATTGTGAATTTGTAACAAACCCGGGTTTCATTCTGCTTTCCTTCCCTCTTTCTCTTATTATTACTTTGAGAAAGTATATATGTCTCTGACCTTAGTGACGAGAAATGGAAGCGTAAGTCTAGCGTTCGACTGCAAATAGACCTTTGTTAGGCATCGGCTAGACTGGTGACAATATTTGTCCACACACCAATCCAAGTGTCTAGAGTCACAGAGTGGAAACAGAGCCAGCCCTGAGAGACAACATCATCCCCAATCCAGTGTGGTACAAAATTGCCAGTCCAAAAGTGGTTGCAAGAAATGAATAACCTTTTGAATGAAAATAAAAATGAACCTTCATCCATTCCTCCCTTTGTTTGTATGATCTTAGCAGAAGGTTCATAGATCTGTGTGGATATTAGCGTTACACGTCACGTTTCATGTTTTTACTTAAAGGCAGTGAGGAAAACAAAGTGATAACACCGTTAAAGTAGACTTGCAGGTTTGAAAAGACTTCAAACAGTTGGACGCACAAGAACAGTGCTAATACGGCAGGTCAAACTTCCTTACATCACGGGAAGCTGTCCCTAACCTTAAAACATTCCCCCTAAAACACTTCCTCCCTTTCTCTCCTATTTATTTCCTGCCCGCTCTTGTTCTTCTCCCATCAGAAACACCTCCTACCACAAGGCCGCTGAACAAACTCTCTGACTGTAGTAGCCATGCTACACACTGAAAAACAAGATTATGTCTTACATTAGCATTAGCTAAGTTAATGTTAAAGCCCAAGACAAAATACGGCTTGAATGTAGATTTTTTTTAATGGTGTATTTGAGTTCAAGAGTAATGTTAACCTTTTGTCTGACATATCCTTTTTTAACCAAATTTACGCAGTCCTCCTTATGGCGGTGATAATTAGTTCAAACTTCACAACCATTTCCAAGTGTAACATCGACTTCCTGAATAAACTGAGCCACAGTGGGCTGTGTAACTCAATGGGTCGAGTGTTTGAGGTAGCTTTTTTGTTGTGGTTTTGTTTTGGAATGTTTCATTTATCAAGTGAATTTTGAAGCCTTCACTCACCCATCTAAGATGCTTCATATTTGTCCCAATTAACTCTGGCGGAGGAGGCACACTCATACATCCTGAGAAACTCTAGACAAGTCTTTCACACCTTCATAATGATAAATTAACACCGTTATGTCATCAGCATAAGAGGTGATTGTAGTCCTAGCACCATTTGAAGGATTTGGTATTTGATGCCCTATTAATTTTACCTGTAGGTGGAACAGCAGTGGCTCAAGTACTAACTAGACTACAGTCTAGTTATCTATATAGACTAAAGTTGGCCTGACAGAAGGCAACCTTGCCTTATGCCCCATGAAATTGCATTTGGATAGCTCAGCCCACCCCCCAAATTACCTTACCATGCATAATGTACAAGTATTTAACAACTGCAGTACTTATGATCAACACAATCAAATGCTCAAAATCTCTTGATCGAGGGCGATTCATTTGAAATCTGACACAGATCCAGAATGTCACACAAAAATTATCCATAATTAAGGTGTCGGGAATACAATAAGATAGATTTTTATGAAAAACGTTCCTTACTGCATTATGTTTTACTCTCCGTGCATCCCAAATTTGTGGGTTGCATGTGGGTCCCCTCACCAGCATGGCCTACAGTAAAATCTTCAGAGCAGTTCCAATCCTCTTATAAAACACACCATGTTGGCAATACTCCTCAATACACACGCTAATACATAAAAAACTGCGCGATCATGACCTACATTGAGAGCATACTATGCTTTAATAAGATAAAAAGAATCTTGCTCAATTTGAGCCTTAATAAACAACGTCTGATCTTTTACTATTTCTTCTGTACGTAAAACTAATAAAGTTTACCGACCCTGCACTTAAATTTTTTTATACCATGGCTCAATCTAAGCCATGAGAGAGAGAGATTTTGCTGAAGTACCGAAAGTAACATCCGGCATATATGTGTGTGTGTGTGTGTGTGTGTGTGTGTGTGTGTGTGTGTGTGTGTGTGTGAGAGAGAGGGGCAGAGAGAGAGAGTAAAAAAGGGAAACTGAACTGACACACACC